>JARQOD010005351.1:0-48545 GCA_033576555.1 Oophaga sylvatica
TTCAGGCTGCTAGAGTGGCTGCAGCCAGTTTGTCCTCTGCCACCCCTGCTCCGACTTTATCCCGTCTGCCGTTTCCAGACAAGTTTGCTGGTGACAGCAAGCAATGTCGGGGATTCGTGAGTCAGTGCTCCATTCATCTTGAGCTTCTTGCTGCACGTTTTCCTACGGAACAGGCGAAGTTGGGTTTTGTCTTATCCCTCCTGTCGGCATTGCGTTGGAGTGGGCAACGTCGCTGTGGGAGCAGAGTGCTCCTCTCTTCCTGGAGGCTCTGAGACAGGTCTTCTTAGGACCTCGTGTCACCCACGATACGGCGCTCCAACTGCTGGCAATATCACAGGGTTCATCCATGGTCAGCCAGTTCGCCGTCCAATTTCGGACTCTGGTCTCTGAGCTAGAGTGGCCGGATAAAGTCCTCATTCCGGTGTACTGGAGAGGACTGGCGGATCATGTGAAGGATGCCTTGGCCACCAGGGAGATTCCCGCCACACTGGAGGAGCTCATTTCCTTATCAACCCGCATTGATCTCCGTTTTAACGAGCGGAGGTTAGAGCGGACCCAGTGCAGGCAGAGTTTTCGGTTGGCTCCCACCTTCGCCAAACCTCTGGAATCTTTCATTCAAGCGTCCGACTCCTTCGAAGCCATGGAGGTTTCTCGAGCGGCACCTAAGTCCCGAACCGCTCGAGTAATGGTGGTCTGTAATTTTTGCTAACAGGCAGGACACTATACTAACAGATGTCCACAGCGATCGCAGAGGCGATCGCGTCTAGTGACCCTGGGAGGAGGCTCACTAGAGACAGCTGCATTTTCCTCCAAGATGACACTTAAAGGGACAATCACTGTAGGCACTTCCACTCTCACAGTCGACCTTTGCGTGGACTCAGGAGCAGAGGGGAACTTCATGTCCTCTAACTTTGCTCGCCGTCACGCAATACCTCTGGTGGCGCTTGACAAATCAGTGACTGTCCGGGTAGTGAATGGGTCGACATTGCCCTCACAAATTACACACCAGACTGTTCCTCTTGCATTGTTTGTATCCCCTTCCCATCAGGAGCTTATTTCCCTACTCGTCCTTCCGATGGAATAGACGAGATCCTACTGGGAATACCTTGCTCCGTTTCCACTCCCCACATATAAGAGTGGACTTCTTGTAGGATACTGGGTTGGAGTGATGCATGTAGAGGCAGATGTGTCAGGAGTTGCGTTCAGGTTACCACTACTGAGTTACCCGCAGATCTTACTTCACTTCCCAAGTGCTATTGGTCATATGCAGACGTGTTCTCCAAGGGGCGGGATTCTTCTTCGTGCAGAAGAAGAAAGGAGAATTACGTCCATGCATTGATTACAGGAGTCTTAACGCCATCACTGTTAAGAACAAGTACCCATTGCCCCTGATTTCTGAACTCTTTGATAGGCTCCAGGGAGCAAGGGTATTTAGTAAACTAGATCTGCGCGGTGCTTATAATCTGATTCGCATCCGTGAGGGGGACGAATGGAAGACGGCTTTTAATACCAGGGATGGGCATTACGAATATCTGGTGATGCCCTTTGGGCTCTGTGATGCCCCAGCTGTTTTCCAAGACTTTGTCAATGACATCTTCCGGGATATGCTCTCCACCTTGGTCGTAGTCTATCTGAATGATATACTCATCTTCTCTCCAGATATTGACTCCCACCGGAGAGATGTCTGCAGAGTCTTCGACCTCTTACGGGCAAAGTCCCTTTGTGCTAAGTTAGAGAAATGTATGTTTGAGCTGGAGACTTTACCTTTTCTTGGCTATATCATCTCAACCCAGGGATTGGCTATGGATCCTGCCAAACTACAGGCTGTGATGGACTGGCAAGAACCTCACTCTCTTAAAGCGGTGCAGCGCTTTATGGGGTTCATTAACTACTATCGCCAGTTCATTCCCCATTTCTCTACCTTGGTAGCTCCCTTGGTAGCCCTCACCAAGAAGGGAGCAAATCCCAAATTGTGGTCGGAAGGATGCTCAAGGTCGGAAGCATCCTTGCTTCTTCTTCTCTAAGACCTTCACATCAGCGGAGAGGAATTATTCCATCAGGAATAGGGAGTTGCTAGCAATGAAGTTGGCGTTGTCTGAGTGGAGACATCTGTTGGAGGGGGCCCGCTTTCCCTTCCAAGTCTTCACCGACCACAAGAATTTGGTGTATCTTCAGACAGCCCAGCGGCTTAATTCTCGCCAGGCCAGATGGTCCTTGTTCTTCTCCCGGTTTCATTTCACCCTACATTTTCTCTCGGGAGAGAAGAACATCCGTGCCGACGCTCTCTCTCGCTCTGTGGTGTCCTCAGAGGAGGAAAAGGAGGAGCCTCGTCTTATTGTCCCCAAAGAGAGCCTGAAAACTGTGGCCCCGGTTTCGCTAGAGTCTGTGCCTCCGAGCAAGACTTTTGTGCCTACCAATTTGCGACTGGAGGTACTCTCTTGGGCACAGTCGTCCAGGGTGGTTGGACACTTTGGGGCAAAGAGGACATCTGAGTTGCTGGCGAGGACATATTGGTCCGTGACGTTGGGAACTATGTTCGGGCGTGTGTCTCCTGCGCCAAGAATAAGTCTCCTCGACAACGGCCAGCTGGGTTACTTTACCCTTTGCCGGTGGCAGACAGGTCCTGGGAGATGGTCGGGATGGACTTTGTGGTGGGCTTACCCAAGTCTCAGGGCTGCACCATCCTTTGGGTAATCACCGATCATTTTTCCAAAATGGTGCACCTGGTGCCACTACCACGGTTACCTTCTGCACGGGCCCTGGCAGCGTTGGTTATTAGGCACATCTTCCGTCTACACGGCATGCTGGACAAAATTGTCAGTGACCTAGGGCCCCAGTTTGCGTCTCGATTCTGGAGAGAGCTTTGACGTCTACTCAGTATTGAGTTAAATCTCTCTTCAGCATACCATCCGAGACTAAATGGGTTAGTAGAGAGGGCCAACCAAACCTTGGTCACCTATCTACGACATTTTGTCTCTGCTAGGCAGGATGACTGGGCATCCTTGCTACCGTGGGCTGAGTTTGCACTGAACAATGCTGTGGCTGACTCCACCGGACAGACTCCATTCCTCCTAAACTACGGTCAACATCCGCGGGTTCCAGTGCCCATGCCCGTGTCTTCTGCTGACTCCAGGGTGGCAGACTGGGCTGTGGAGGCACAGGACATTTGGGACCGTACCCAGGAAGCCATTCAGGCGTCCAAGGAGAGGATGAGGTCCTCCGCCGACGCACATCGGCGCCCTGCTCCGACATTTGCTCCTGGGGACTTGGTGTGGCTCTCTGCCCGTAACATCAGGCTGCGAGTTGAATCCACTAAGTTGGCACCCCATTATCTGGGTCCTTTCAAAGTCCTCGAGCAGGTTAACCCTGTGGTATTTCGTTTGGCTCTTCCACCACGTCTGGGTATCTCTGACATCTCTCTGCATTTCTACCTTAGCGACTCTGTGGCGTAACAGAGTTCGCTTATACCGCCATATAGGGCCACAGTGTCCATAGTTGCGACTCTGTGAAATAACAGAGTTCGCCATTCCGCCATCCTACTAGCAGCAGGCTCTGCCTGCATGGTGGAACCCGGACTGCGAACGCACTTATTATTTATATTTATTTTGTGCGTTCCGCCAGCCCTAACACCTTGTATCTTGCAAAATAGTATAGATTTTTATTTTAATATGCTTTGTGAACAATACAAACATGAAACCACCTAAAAAAAGGGAAAATATCTTTACAAATGTTGAATCGGTCTGTGATAAAAATAAAATTTGTATTTGTTAAGCTTTTAGCATAAAGGTTCTTGAAAACATGAACAAATTTTTCTCTATACCTAGTCTGAAACATTAAGATTGTCTTAGAAACCTATTGACACGTAGCGTTTTGAAACTTTGAGAGTTAGTGCACGATGGACCATACAAGGTCGAAGGATCAAACATGGCAGCTGGATCATTGACAAAAATAACAGGAGTATGAAAACTGTGTGCCATTGGACATGATGACCTAACAGGGTCTGCTGCTGGAATGGGGTTTTGATGATTAATTTGAGGCGTACATGGATCGGCCCGCAGGGCAGTGTAATACTCGTTGGCGGGCCGTTGTTTTAAGGGGATCTTTCACAGCGGCAGTGACCCGGTCGTTGGCCCTGAGAGTCCAATAAAAGGTGAAATATTTACAGGGGATGATGACAGTTTGCAGTGTAGGTATTCGTGATGCCACCTCTAGTATCTGGTCAGAGGTGACCACTGACCAGCGATGCAGTGCAGATCCTCTGGGACAGATGGTGAGATGCAGCACAGTTTGTAAACTCTCCCACAGGCGAGACTATCTTATCCCATGGCAGGAAGAAGTTGTAGATGAAGTTATGTTGCTGGGAGATGTAGCAAAGTGTAGTGTGTGTTGAAGGAAGATTTTGAGGAGACAGTCAATTGCAGTTTCCACAGCTTTACTGGCAGTTCTGGTGCCGGCAGTACAGATGCCCGCTTGGTGCCATGCTCTCCAGGTGAGGAGTCCGGCCAACTCCAAGGTGGATGTAGAACAGTACATGCCTGTCAGTACATGCCTTCCCTGGCCGTGGCACTGTGCTGATTTCCCACGCCTTTCTTCCTTCCAGCACCTCGCTAAGCAGTGTCACAGTCTATAAGCTGCGGATCCTCCAGGACAACGTTATCTTTATGCGTTTCTTTGATCCTATATAGCTTTCCTTCCCTGAGAAGGTAGTTGCGGTTGTGGCTGTGATCTCTAAAGTTATCACAGCTATCGGTTTGATAGCTGAGTCATAAAGTTCTTCCACTACTCTAGAAGCCGAGTCCCTTCTGAAACCTGGATCATCCAAGGTGGCGTACGCCAGTCCTGGAATGTGCCCACCTGTAGCTTACAGCGCATCTGTGGCTCTCTCTGAGAATCCCTTTTCCCTTCCAGTGAACCCCTCTTCTTTCTCTCTCTCAATAAGCAACTCCTCAGGACGTGAGGCTGCTGCACAATTATATCTTCTTACCCTCGCCCTTATGGGAGAGCTGTTTAAAACACGTCTGTCCTCTTCCTCCCCCAAGGTTGAACTCTATCTTCCCTCTAACTTCCTGCTCTGACTAACAAGCTCCAACCACCATGTACACCCTTTGCTGGCAGGGTCGTGCTATATGAAATAAACTAGTGTGTGTGATGGATACAGTGTTGTCAGAGCCAGGTGTAATGTCTCCAACTTACCTGAAAGTTGAAAATACCACATCTCTGGCTGAGATGCAGTACCTCTGTGGTGACTAAACCCTCAGGGTCGCCACATACACTTACAATTTTTGGTCTTTTGGTCAACAATTTTCTACAGGTTATTTGACAGATAAGTCCTCCTAATATTTATCAGGTCTGCAATGGCCACTTCTCCCATAACAGGTATCTCTTGCCCTAAAGGTGGGTGTCCTTGTTCCACCATCTAATTCTCCACCCTTTCGATATCTTCAAATATAGATGTGAATATTTCATCAGAAATATACTGATCCTGCTTTCTCTTAATGGGACATGAAGACCAGAATGGATGGTTTGGTGTTGTGAATGTTTTAGAAATGAATTCTGAGCAGAAGCTCCCTCTGGTGGTTACAAACAGTACTGAACCATTCAATGAGGATTGGCAATCAGGAATCACAGACTGGCTGGATATAAGGGAGGTTCCCTCCCATCATGGTTGCCGGTGATCAATTGTTCTTGTCTCAACGTTGTTTCCTGGTTCACTTGGAAGCTTGGTGAGTCTTGCCTCTTCTCCTGCTCTCAGATAAGATATTTTCTGCTTTTTGTTTTTGTGCTTACCATTTGCATATTTCTCTGCATTTCTGTGAGGTTAGCCAGGTTCCCCCCACCCCGGGGGGCTTGGGCTCCTCTCAGTTCCTCTGGAGCCACTGTTATTTGTTCATTTGCCTTTTCCAGTTTTTTCAGTGGCTGCGGCTTAGTTTTGTTACACCAGAGAACTAATTTAGGTGGTAGAGGTCGTGTGATCTAAGGTGTTTTTGCAATTAGTAGCGTTGGCATTTTTTAGGGTTTTTTTGGATTGCAATGAGTATCCTTCCTATCCTTTTCTGTCTAGGCAGATTGGGCCCCAACGTTTGCTCATACTATTTTCTGTCTGTGTCTGTATTTCCTCTTGTCTAACCGCCATTACATGTTTGGGGGCTTCCTATGTTCTTTGGGGATCTGCTCCGGGGCAGATAGCTTTCCTCTTTCTATCTTTAGGTGTAGTTAACCTCTCAGGCTGTGATGAGGTGTCTAGGACCAACGTAGGAACGCTCCACGGCTGCCTTTAGTTGTGGTGGTTAGTCAGGGTACTGCAATCCAGTAGATTCCAACCTCTCTGGTGTATTGCCGTTTTTGCCTGCTCTCCTCAGCTACCAATTCAAAACATTATCACCGGCCAAACTGAAAATTATATGGTACTCACAGAAGGGAAAAACAGTAAAAAGGAAAAAAAAAAAAGGGGAGTTGTCAGAATTTTATATATTTTTTTCTCTCAATGGAGTTTACACAGTTGTCTGACCGTGTGGATCAGCTTGCCACTGAAGTTCGGAGTATTGCTACCTATCTTGCAGGGTTGCTGGTTGTGGAACCTAGGATCCCCATGCCATATTTGTTTTTGGGGGATCAAGCTAAATTTCTGAATTTCAAAAATAACTGTAAGTTGTTTTTTGCCTTAAAACCTAAGTCCTCAGGGAACGCATCACAGCAGGTTCAAATTGTCATCTCTTTCCTGCGCGGCGATCCTCAGGATTGGGCTTTTTCCCTGACACCTGGGGACCCTGTTTTGAGTAATGTTGATGCATTTTTTCTTGGCTCTGGGGTTATTGTACGATGAACCTAATGTCACTGATTAAGCTGAGAAAACCTTGTTGGCATTAAATCAGGGGCTTGAGGATGCTGAGTTGTACTGTCAGAAATTCCGAAAGTGGGCAGTCCTGACCAAATGGAATGATGATGCTTTGGCAGCCCTTTTTGGGAAGGGTCTGTCAGAGAATGTAAAAGATGTTATGGTGGGTTTCCCTGCTCCCTCTGGTCTCAATGATTCTATGTCATTAGCGATTCAAATTGACAGACGTTTGCGTGAGCGTAGAGGTATGCGTGAACCCATGCAGTGTGATAGAGTGGCTTCTGGGGCACAGCGTCATGAGTTTCGAAAACGCAATGGGTTATGTTTCTACTGTGGTGATGCCTCTCATGCTATTTCAGTCTGCCCTAAGCGGGGAAGACGTTTTGCACGCTCAGTTGTCTTGGGTAGTGTTCAGACTAAATTTCTGTTGACTGTTAACCTGATTTGCTCCCTGTCCACATTTTCTGCTCAGGCTTTTGTTGATTCAGGAGCAGCTATTAACCTGATGGATTTTGATTTTGCTAAACGTTGTGGGTTTCCCTTGATACCCCTACGAAAGTCTATTCCCCTACTGGGGATTGATTCTACCCCTTTGGCTGAGAATAAACCCCAGTTCTCTACTCAGGTGATAATGAGGGTTGAACCTGATCATCAGGAGAGTTGCAAATTTTTGGTGCTGTATAATCTGCATGACATTATTGTACTAGGTTTCCCTTGGTTACAGTCTCATAATCCTGTTTTGGATTGGAAATCTGTGTCTGTAACCAGTTGGGGCTGCCAATGTGTTAATGCCAACACTCCTGTTTTTTCTGCCTCTCCTCAGGCTCAGGATGTTCCTGACTTTTTGACAGATTTTTCTGATGTGTTTAGCGAAAGTAAATCTGCATCCTTGCCCCCCCATAGGAGCTATGACTGCGCTATTGAATTAGTGCCTGGTAGTAAATTCCCTAAAGGTCGCCTTTTTAACTTGTCTGTACCTGAACATGACGCTATGCGGTCTTATATCAAGGAGTCATTGGAGAAGGGTCATATCAGACCATCCTCTTCACCCTTGGGTGCCGGTTTTTTCTTTGTGGCCAAAAAGGATGGTTCATTAAGGACGTGTATTGATTATGGTCTCTTGAACAATATCACTGTGAAATATCAATATCCGTTACCCTTGATTTCTGACCTGTTTTCCAGGGTGAAAAGTGCTACTTGGTTTACCAAGCTTGACCTCAGGGGGGCGTATAACGTTATTCGCATTAAGCACGGAATGAATGGAAGACGGCGTTTAATACCCCAGAGGGGCATTTTGAGTACCTTCGGGCTCACTAATGCTCCTTCCGTCTTCCAGTCCTTCATGAATGACATTTTCAGGGATTTTGTGGATAAATTTCTGATTGTTTATTTGGATGATATCTTGATTTTTTCCAATGACTGGGACTCTCATGTGAAACATGTTCGGACTGTGTTCCAGATTTTGAGAGAGAATGCTCTGTATGTGAAGGGATCAAAGTGTCTTTTTGGCGCACAGAAGGTCTCATTTCTGGATTCATTTTGTCTCCGTCTGTTATTGAAATGGACCCGGTCAAGGTTCAGGCCATCTGTGATTGGGTCCAACCTACTTCATTAAAGGCTCTTCAGAGATTCTCGGGTTTTGCCAATTTTTATCGTAAATTTATTGGTAATTTCTCTGTTATTGTTAAACCATTGACTGATTTGACCAAAAAGGGTTATGATGTGGTGAATTGGTCTCCTGAGGCAGTCTCTGCGTTTCAGGAACTTAAGCAGAGATTCACTTCTGCTCTTGTTCTATGGCAGCCTGATGTTTCTCTGCCATTTCAGGTGGAGGTTGATGCCTCTGAAATTGGGGCAGGTGCCGTTTTGTCCCAAAGAGATCAAGAGACCTCTAAAAGTAACCCTTTTGCCTTTTTCTCTCGAAAATTTTCTCCAACTGAATGTAATTATTACGTGGGTAATCGGGAGTTATTGGCCATGAAGTGGGCTTTTGAAGAGTGGAGACATTGGCTGGAGGGTGCCAAACATCAGGTGGTGGTCCTCACGGACCATAAGAATCTGGTTTATCTGGAATCAGCCAAGCGACTGAATCCTAGACAGGCCAGGTGGGCCTTGTTTTTCACACGTTTTAATTTTGTGGTTTCCTTTCTTCCTGGCACTAAGAATGTTAAGGCGGATGTCCTCTTGAGGAGTTTCCTTGCTGACTCTCCTGAGTTATCTGATCCTGCTGTTATTTTTTAAGAGGGTGTAGTTCTTTCCGCCATCTCGCCCAATTTGAGACTGGCTCTGGAGGGGTGTCAGGAGGATAAACCCGAGCGCTGCCCTATTGGGAAATTGTTTGTCCCAGACCGGTGGAAAAAGAGTGTGATGTCTGAGATTTATTGTTCCGCGTTGGCCGGTCATCCCGGAATTTTTGGTACCAGAGACTTGGTGAGTCGGTCCTTTTGGTGGCCTACTTTGTCTCGTGACGTCAGGGAATTTGTGCAGTCCTGCGGGACTTGCTCTCGCTCCAAGCCTTGCTCTCGCTCTAGTGGTTTGTTGATGCCATTGCCTGTGCCCAAGAGACCATGAACCCATATCTCTATGGATTTTATTTCAGACCTCCCTGTTTCTCAGAGAATAACCGTTATCTGGGTGATTTGTGATAGGTTTTCCAAAATGATACATTTTGTGCCATTACTTAAGTTTCCTTCCTCCTCCGAATTGGTGCCTTTGTTCCTTCAGCACGTGGTTCGGTTACACGGCATTCCTGAGAACATTGTGTCTGACAGAGGAGTCCAGTTTGAATCCAGATTTTGGAGGACTTTTTGTTCTAAACTTGGTGTTCAATTGTCTTTCTCCTCGGCTTTTCATCCTCAAACCAATGGACAAACTGAGAGAACAAACCAGACATTGGAGACTTATCTGAGATGCTTTGTGTCTGCTGATCAAGATGACTGGGTCTCTTTTTTGCCTTTGGCTGAGTTTGCTCTTAATAATAGGGCTAGCTCTGCCACCTTGATGTCTCCATTTTTCTGCAATTTTGGGTTTCACCCTCGATTTTTTTCGGGACAGACGGAGGCTTCTGTCTGTCCGGGTGTTGACTGTGTTGTGGAGCGTATGCAGCAGATTTGGGACCAGGTAGTGGAGAGGTTGTCCCTCTCTCAGGAGAGGGCCCAGCGGTTTGCCAACCGGCATAGGACTGATGGTCCTCGGTTTGAAGTGGGGGACTTGGTTTGGTTGTCCTCAAGAAATATCCCTATGAGAGTTGCATCTCCTAAGTTTAAGCCTAGGTTCATTGGACCTTATAAGATCATGGAGATTCTTAATCCTGTTTCCTTTCGTTTACTTCTTCCAGGGACATTTAAGATCCATAACGTGTTCCACAAGTCCTTATTGAAGAGGTTTGTTGAGCCAGTGGTTCCTATGGCTGCGCCTCCTGACCCTGTTTTGGTTGAGGGCAATCTGGAGTATGTGGTTGAGAAAATATTGGATTCTCGTTTTTCTGGACGGAAACTCCAGTATTTGGTTAAGTGGAGAGGTTATGGTCAGGAGGACAATTCTTGGGTGTTTGCTTCAGACATCCATGCTAGGAGACTGATCCGTGCGTATCACAGAGCTCATCCTGACCGACCTGGTTGCACAAATGAGGGTTCGGTGACCCCTCCTCAAGGGGGGATACTGTTGTGAATGTTTTAGAAATGAATTCTGAGCAGAAGCTCCCTCTGGTGGTTACAAACAGTACTGAACCATTCAATGAGGATTGGCAATCAGGAATCACATACTGGCTGGATATAAGGGAGGTTCCCTCCCATCATGGTTGCCGGTGATCAATTGTTCTTGTCTCAACGTTGTTTCCTGGTTCACTTGGAAGCTTGCTGAGTCTTGCCTCTTCTCCTGCTCTCAGATAAGATATTTTCTGTTTTTTGTTTTTGTGCTTACCATTTGCATATTTCTCTGCATTTCTGTGAGGTTAGCCAGGTTCCCCCCCCGGGGGGCTTGGGCTCCTCTCAGTTCCTCTGGAGCCACTGTTATTTGTTCTTTTGCCTTTTCCAGTTTTTTTCAGTGGCTGCGGCTTAGTTTTGTTACACCAGAGAACTAATTTAGGTAGTAGAGGTTGTGTGATCTCAGGTGTTTTTGCAATTAGTAACGTTGGCATTTTTTAGGGTTTTTTTTTATTGCAGTGAGTATCCTTCCTATCCTTTTCTGTCTAGGCAGATTGGGCCCCAACGTTTGCTCATACTATTTTCTGTCTGTGTCTGTATTTCCTCTTGTCTAACCGCCATTACATGTTTGGGGGCTTCCTATGTTCTTTGGGGATCTGCTCCGGGGCAGATAGCTTTCCTCTTTCTATCTTTAGGTGTAGTTAACCTCTCAGGCTGTGAAGAGGCATCTAGGACCAACGTAGGAACGCTCCACGGCTGCCTTTAGTTGTGGTGGTTAGTCAGGGTACTGCAATCCAGTAGATTCCAACGTCTCTGGTGTATTGCCGTTTTTGCCTGCTCTCCTCAGCTACCAATTCATAACAGTTTGGCAAAAGTAGAGCCCGTAAAAGATGAGGATGTTCCTCCTCAATACCTGGCACCCCTAAGGGGTGAAGTTTGGTAGGTATTGGCTAGCATGCTGGAAATGGAATTATAAAGGCCTCCATGTCGTTGACATTTATAATTGCATAGCTTATTTTGCGGTTGAGGAAGGAATCGAGCCGGCTGTAGAACACCGTACTACTGTGTTATGTTTTGGTAGCTGAAGAGGCAGGAGCAGATAACCGCATAGGCAGCCAAACACCAGAGAGGTTGGAAACTAATAGGTTGCAGACCCCTAAATAACCGCACAACTAAAAGCAGCCGTGGGACATTCCTACGGTGCCTTAGATGCCTCGTCACAGCTGGAGAGGTTAGCTATCCCTGAAGATGGAATGAGGAAAGCTAACTGCCCTGGAGGGGAGCCCCAAAAGAATAGGACGCCCCCAAACATATAATGGCGGTTAGACAAGATGAAAACATGAACACAGACAGAAATTAGATTGAGCAAACGCTGGGGCCCAAAACTGTCTAGATAGGACAGCACAGGAGAGAATACTGTCTGCAACCAAGAAAAATCCTAGAAAAACTCTTGAAACACTTTTGAATCCAAAAATACTGAGACCACAAGGTCTCGACCACCTATATCAGATCTCTGGTGTGGACACGTAGCTACCCAGCAGTAAAAAATCACAAGAACAGAGCAAATGAACAAATACAAAAAATGAACGAAGACCAGCCAAAGCCCCCCAAAGGGTACCCGGCTGAAGACAAAAAGCAATGCAGCAAAAAAGCAAGGGAAATCAAACCACAGTAAAAAAAAAACTGAAAGTGACTTATCTGAATGCAAGCAGGAGACAGCAGAAAAGCAAGCTGAATTCTAACCCAGACCAGGAAGAACAATTGGTCACCGGCGAGGATCATGGGAGGTCAGCTCACTTATATCAGGCCACTCAGTACCACCTGACAACCACTCATCACTTGCAGGTGTAGGACTCTTGGTGTTCAATATAGGTTCAATACCCTCAGCAATCACCAGAGGGAGCTTCAGCTCCAAAGTCGTCTCCAATACGTTCACAACACTACTGCTGGTCAGGGGGAAGAAATGCAGGTGGCACATATCCGTGTTACATGCATGCCATATGAGATCCACATATTCCCTGACTGATTCCTGGGAGATGACGCCTTTAGTTGTGTTCTTCTATGGTAATTTATGAAAAACGTGGGCAGTGGGGCACTGATTGGCCCACATGTGTATTTAGTTATTGCTGATAATTTGTTTATATTGTACTGTAATCCATACTGATAATTTTTAAGTCAGTCTGCCTCCTCAAATATATACTGAGAGTTACAATTACCCCCAAGACTGTATACAGCTGTACTGTACTTATACTGTAAACTTTTATGATGTTTACATTTGGGTGTTAGCCAGACTGGGTCTCTGACTAACTGTGTTTCTCCACAAATATAGACGGAGATTTACAATTCCCCCCAAGAATGTATACAGCTGTACTCTACTTATACAGTGCAATTAGCAGATTTTCATATTTGGGTGTTAGCCAGACAGGCCTCTGGCTATGGGTCTTCCTCCGGAAATATATACGTAGAAGAACAATTCCCCCTAAAATGTATACAGCTCTACTGTACTGATAGAGTCGACTTTCAGGCTTTTGATATTTGTGTGTTAGCCAGACTGGGCCTCAGGCTAACAGTGTTTCTCCAGAAATATATAAGGAGATTAACAATTACCCCAACACTGTATACAGCTGTACTCTACTTAAACGGTACACTTTCCTGATTTTCATAATTGAGTGTTAGCCAGACTGGGCATCTGGCTAACAGTATTTCTCATGATATATACACGGAGAACTGGAATTCCCACCAACACAGTATACAGCTGTACTCTACTGATAGAGTTAACTTTCCTGCTTTTCAATTTTGGGTGTTAGTCAGACTGGGCCTATGACTATGGGTCTTCCTCCGGAAATAGATATGGAGATAAACAATTCCCCCAACAATGTATACAGCTGTACTGTGATGATATTGTTAAATTTCCTGCTTTTCACTTTTGGGTGTTAGCCAAACTGGCCCTCTGAATATGGGTTTTCCTACGGAAATAGATATGGAGCTGAACAATTCACACAGCAATATCTACAGCTGTACTGTACTTATACAGTTCACTTTCCTGCTTTGCAGAATTGGATGTTAGCCAGACTGGGCCTCTGGCTAACAGTTTTTCTCCGTAAATAGATACGGAGATGAACAATTCCACCAACAATGTATACAGCTGTATTGTACTGATAGAGTAAACTTTCCTGCTTTTCAATTTGGGTGTTAGCCAAACTGGGCCTCTGAATATGGGTGTTCCTGCGGAAATAGATACGGAGCTGAACAGATCACACAACAATATCTGCAGCTGAACTGTAGTTATACAGTTAACTTTCCTGCTTGCAGAATTGGTGTTAGCCAGATTGGCCTCTGGCTAACGTTTTTCTCCTAAATAGTACGGAGCAGAACAATTCCACACAGCAATTTACAGCTTAATGTACTTATACAGTTCACTTTCCTGCTTTCAATTGGTGTTAGCCAGATGGGCCTCTGGCTATGTGTTCCTCCTAAATAGATACGGAGAAGAACAATTCACACACAATTTACAGCTGTATGTACTGATAAGTAAACTTTCCTGTTTCAAATTGGATGTTAGCCAAACTGGGCCTCTGGACTAAGGTGTTCCTTGGTAAATAGATACGGAGCTGAACAATTCACACAGCAATATCTACAGCTGTACTGTACTTATACAGTTCCTTTCCTGCTTTGCAGAATTGGGTGTTAGCCAGACTGGGCCTCTGGCTAACAGTTTGTTCCGTAAATAGATACGGAGGAACAATTCACACAGCAATATTACAGCTGTACTTGCCTTATACAGTTCGCTTTCTGCTTTGAGAATTGGATGTTAGCCAGAACTGGGCCTCTGACTACTGTGTTCCTCTAAATAGATACGGAGAAGAACAATTCCACCAACAATTAACAGCTGTACTGTGCTGACAGATAAACTTTTCTGCTTTTTAATTTGGTGTTAGCCAAACTGGGCCTCTGACTAAAGTTTGTGTTCCTATGGAAATAGATACGGAGCTGAACAATTCACACAGCAATATCTACAGCTGTACTGACTTATACAGTTCCTTTCCTGCTTTGCAGAATTGGTGTTAGCCAGACTGGGCCTCTGGCTAACGTTTTTCCGTAAATAGATACGGAGTGAACAATTCACACACAATTATACAGCTGTACTGCTTATACAGTTGCTTTCCCGCTTTGCAGATTGGTGTTAGCCAAACTGGGCCTCTGGATATGGTGTTTCCCTAAATAGATACGGAGAGAACAATTCCACCACAATTCTACAGCTGTATTGTGCTGACAGAGAATACTTTTCCTGCTTTTTAAATTGGTGTGTTAGCCAACTGGGCCTCTGATATGGTGTTCCTGCGAAATAGATACGGAGATGAACAATTCACACACAATATCTACAGCTGTACTGTACTTATACAGTAACTTTCCTGCTTTGCAGATTGGGTGTTAGCCAGAGTGGGACTCTGGCTAAAGTTGTATTCCTCGAAATAGATACGGAGATGAACAATTCCACAACAATGTATACAGCTGTACTGTACTGATAGAGTAAACTTTCCTGCTTTTCAATTTGGGTGTTAGCCAACTGGGCCTCTGGATAGGTATTCCTGCCGAAATAGAATACGGAGCTGAACAATTCACACAACAATATCTGCAGCTGTACTGTACTTATATAGTTACTTTCCTGCTTTGCAGAATTGGGTGTTTAGCC
The DNA here is from genome assembly GCA_033576555.1 of Oophaga sylvatica. Lineage (NCBI taxonomy): Eukaryota > Metazoa > Chordata > Amphibia > Anura > Dendrobatidae > Oophaga > Oophaga sylvatica. The sequence goes on from JARQOD010005351.1 coordinate 15,173, forward strand.
AGACTGGGCCTCTGGCTAACAGTTTTGCTCCGTATATAGATATGAAGCGGAACAATTCACACAGCAATATCTACAGCTGTACTGTTTTTATACTGTTCATTTTCCTGCTTTGCAGAATTGGGTGTTAGCCAGACTGGGCCTCTGGCTAACTGTGTTTCTCCCTAAATAGATATGGAGATGAACAAAACCACCAACAATGCATACAGCTGTATTGTACTGATAGAGTAAACTTTCCTGCTTTTCAATTTGGGTGTTAGCCAAACTGGGACTCTGAGTTTGGGTGTTACTGCAGAAATCTATATGGATATTTTGAATATTTTCAGTATACTATATATACCTTTTATCTGTCGATGCAGTACCCCTTTTTTGGGCCTACTCTTCGTCGGACTTCTCCAATTAATCCATTTTCAGCATCTTTACATCCATTATACACCTCAACATATGTCATTTTGGCTACCTCCCTATCTTGACTGCCCCACCACCCCTCCTACACCAACAAAATTGTTCTATTCTTGTGTAATCCATACTGACCCTTTGAGCGTCAGTCTGCCTATAGGCTCCAGCAAGTGGATCGCCCACCAGGGCACTGGGGTACTCTGTACCCTGCCGGTGTGTTAAAGTGATGTGTCACGGCAGCAGTGACCCTGTCCGTGGCCCTGGCCGTCCAATGAAAAAGGGAATTATTTACAGGGGATGATTAGATTTTGCATTCCACTGTTGGTTACGCCACCTGTGGTTTTGGTCAAAGCTGAACGGTGCTGCAGTGCATAGCCTCAGAAACTGGTGGTGATGCAGCAGAGTTTGACTAGCTCGCCACAGGCACAGCTTCTTGGCTCAGGGCTGAAGTATGTATTGCTGGATGAAAGGTGCTGTTAGATGTAGCAGTGTGTACAAGGTGCAGCAGGAACAAATTGAGATCACACATTCCGAGGCAGTTTACAAGGCTTTACTCCGAGTTCAGGTGTGCACATATGCCCGCTTGGTACAGTATCCTCCAGATGAGGGGCTCATCAAACTCCCAGGTACATTGTAGGACCCCTTTCCAGGACTCCTTTCAATATGTTCCTTTCTGTGTCGTCTCACGGTGTAGTATTACTCCCCTCTCCTTCCTGCCAACACCTCGCAATCATTGCCCCAAGCCAGTAGCCGCGGAACCTGTGGTATAACGTCTGCTCTTCTTTTCCTTGCTATTATATGGACACGTTTTCAGCAAAGATGATTGATGTTCAGGCGCTGAGACTCCTAGATATGACACTGCCTCCCGTTTTCTATCTGAGTACAGAAGTTATATAATAGGATAATGGGCCGGTGTCCCTTCTGCGACCAGGGTGAATGTGGTGCATGCAGTGTCCACAGGGGAAATCGAGGTTGGGACAATACTGCCTAGGCCACAGTATAGGCAACAGGGATCTTCGATGCTCTCCGTAGCCGATGCCGGGGGAGATAAGTTTTCGTGCTCACAGTATCCAACCACACTGCCACTGTAGTGGAGCTGTGAGCCCTGTTTCATGTTGGGTTCTCAGGCCAAAGCTGACCTGACCTTTAACCTGGTTTAAAAAAATTACCCTTCATGACCAGAAGGCCAGGAATAGGGGGGTGGGGTTGCTCAGGAAAGTCTGAAAGGCCAGGTGCGGGGTGCTACAGAGTCCAATACTTTCCCTGGATGTCACTCCAAGCAAGCTCAGACTCCATCCAGGGCGACCAACTCCTGGGGAACATTGCAACCTAAGCCCTCAGACTTACACAGCCTATTGACTTTGATCCAGGGGGGCCATGCTTTCCACCAGAGGGATATATGAGCCATCTGGCGTAATAGCAAGTGCAACAACCCACTGTGTATTGTGTAGGAATGTACTCGAGTGGTAGGAGCAGGCCACTTTTTGGAAACATAATACACTTGATCTTAGCCAAAAGTCCTGGTTTATGAATGATAAAGTGCCCTTTTTCAGCTTTTTTAAATTCTTCTCTAATGGATACTGAGCATTGTAGCATAATTGTCTGTCTCCTTAAATATATACGTAGATTTAGAATTTATGATATTTTTTCGATTGCAAAAACATACATGGCTTTTCAAAATGTGACAGAAGTCACACAAATAAAGCAGCGCAGAAAGAGAGGATTCATGTGGACCCTTCCTGGAGGAGAGGATTCCCAATAAACCATCCCCATCACTCCGAGGCAGAAGGCCACAGCAAGGCTCAGGGATGTTCGATGCTCTCCACAGCCCATGCCGGGGGAGAGGCATTTTCGTGCTCACAGTATACAACTAGACTGCCACTGTAGTGGAGCTGTGAGCCCAGTTTCTTGTTGGTTTGTCAGGCCAAACCTGACCGGCCCTTTGACCGTTTTTTTTTAAATTAACCATCATGCCCAAAGGCCAGGAATAGGGGGGGTGGAGTTACTGAAGAAAGTCTGAAAGGCCAGGTGCCGGGTTCCTACTGAGTCCAAGACTTTCCCAAAGCAAGCTCAGAATCCCACCAGGGCGACCAACTCCTGGGGCACATTGCAACCTAAGCACTCACACTTACACAGCCTACTGACTTTGATCCTGGGGGGGCCATGCTTTCCACCTGATGGATATATGAGCCACCTGGCGTACAAGCAAGTGCAACAGCCCACTGTGTATTGTGTAGGAATGTACACGAGTGGTAGGAGCAGGCCACCTTTTGGAAAGATAATACACTTGATCTTAGCCAAAAGTCCTGGTATATGAATGATGCAATGCCCTTTTAAAGCTTTTTAGATTCTTGTGTAATGGAGACAGAGCATTGTTGCGTAATTGTCTGCCTGCTTAAATATATACGGTGATTTAGAATTTTTAATATATTTTTGAGTGCACAAACATCCAAGGGTCTTTTTTATGACACAAATCACACAAAAAAAGCAGCGCATAAGGCGAGGATTCATGTGGACCCTTCCTGAAGGAGAATATCAACAATAAACCATCCCCGTCCCTCAGAGGCAGAAGGCCACAGCAAGGCTCAGGGATCTTCGATGCTTTCCCTAGCCCATGCCGGGGAGAGGCGTTTTCGTGCTCCCAGTATACAACCAGACTGCCACTCTAGTGGAGCTGGGAGCCGTGTTTCATGTAAGATTCTTAGGCCAAAGCTGACCGCACCTTTGACAGGGTTGTTCTAAATTACCCATCATGACCAGAAGGTCAGGAATGGGGGGGGTGGGTTTGCTCAAGAAAGTCTGAAAGGCCAGGTGCGGGGTGCTATAGAGTCCAATACTTTACCGGGATCTCACTCCAAGCAAACTCAGACTCCCACCAGGGTGACAAACTCCTGGGGCACATTGCAACCTAACCCCTCACACATACACAGCCTAGTTACTTTGATCCTGTGGGGCCATGCTTTCCAACAATAGATATATGAGCCACCTGGCCTACTAGCAAGTGCAAAAACCCACTGTGTATTGTGTAGGAATGTACTCGAGTGGTAGGAGCAGGCCACCTTTTTGAAAGAGAATACACTTGATCTTAGCCAAAAGTCCTTCTGGTTTATGAATGATACAGTGCCCTTGTTCAGATTTTTCAGTTCTTGTGTAATGGATACTGAGCCTTTCAGCATCATTGTCTGCCTCCTTAAATATATATGGAGATGTTTTATTTTTTCATTATACCACATATATGCCTTTAACCCCTTCACCCCCAAGGGTGGTTTGCACGTTAATGACCAGGCCAATTTTTACAATTCTGACCACTGTCTCTTTATGAGGTTATAACTCTGGAATGCTTCAATGGATCTTCGCGATTCTGAGAATGTTTTCTCGTGACATATTGTACTTCACGTTAGTGGTAAAATTTCTTTGATATAACTTGCGTTTACTTTTGAAAAAAATGCAAATATGGCGAAAATTTTGAACATTTTGCAATTTTCAAACTTTGAATTTTTATTCCCTTAAAACAGAAATATGTCACACAAAATAGTTAAGAAATAACATTTCCCACATGTCTACTTTACATCAGCACAATTTTGGAACCAAAATTTTTTTTTGGTAGGAAATTATAAGGGTTAAAAGTTGACCAGCGATTTCTCATTTTTACAACAAAATTTACAAAGCCATTTTTTTTAGGGACCACCTCACATTTGAAGTCACTTTGAGGGGTCTATATGGCAGAAAATACCCAAAAGTGACACCATTCTAAAAACTGCACCCCTCAAGGTACTCAAAACCACATTCACAAAGTTTATTAACCCTTCAGGTGCTTCACAGGAGCTGAAGCAACGCGGAAGGAAAAAATGAATATTTAAATTTTTAGTCACAAAAATTACCTTTTACAAACTTTTTTTTATTTTCACAGGGGTAAAATGAGAAAATGGACAGATAAAGTTGGTGTACAATTTCTCCTGAGTACGACAATACCCCATATGTGGGGGAAAACCACTGTTTGGGCACACGGCAGAGCTCGTATGGGAAGGAGCGCCGTTTTGACTTTTTCAACCCAAAATTGGCTGGATTGAGATTGGACGCCATGTCACGTTTGGAGAGCCCCTGATGCGCCTAAACAGTGGAAACCCCCTACAAGTGACACCATTTTTGAAACTAGATCCCCTATGGAACTTAGCTAAATCTGTTGTGAGCACTTTAAACCCCCAAGTGTTTCACAAAAGTTTATAATGCTTGGGTGTGAAAAAAAAAACAATTTTCCACAAAAATGATTTTTTGTCCAAAATATTTGATTTTTCCCAAGGAAATTGGACACCAAAAGTTGTTGTCCAATTTGTCCTGGGTACGCTGATACCCCATATGTTGGGGGGGAAACTGGGCGCACGGCAGGGCTTGGAAAGGAAGTAATAACATTTTGGAATGCAGACGTTGATGGGGGTCATGTTCCGTTTGCAGTGCCCCAGATGAACCTAAACAGTGGAAACCCCCCACAAGTGACCTCATTTTGGAAACTAGACCCCCTAAGGAACTTATCTAGATCTGTAGTGAGCACTTTGAACCCCAAGTGCTTCACACAAGTTTATAATGCCCGGGCATGAAAATAAAAAATCCTATTTTTTCCCACAAAAATTATCTATTAGTGTTAGGGATCGAGCTCCCACTGCTGCACAAGGGGAATCTCGAGCCAGTCCTGTCGCGGTCACCCATCCATCTCCAGCTGCAAAGGAGCCTCCTCAGCAGAGACTTCGGTCCCAGCGTCTCGCCCAGTTTAACACTGTGCAGAGGCTTGTTGCGGTCTTTCCTGGTTCCTCTATTATAACCAGTGCTGGAGCATGCAGTTTGGGAACTAAGTCCCTGCTTTCTCCATCTGAGCATGCCCAGGGCAAGATCTCCCATTGGAGATCAGGGGTCACATGCTTGGTTACAGCAGGGACTCCCATTGGTCCGCCAGGAAGGTCCTGAAACTACATGTGTTCTGGAATGGTTTTGCATTGGTCCTTTTTCTGGTAGGTCCTGCAGTTGCTACTATAAAAGGGTGGCATGGCTGGGCCGCCATGCGCTAGTATCAAATCCATTACGTGCTTGCGCCAGTGTGGTCATGTATGCATGTGGTTAGGTCTGTCTGAAATAAGCCCCTAGAATACCGGCTACTCCGGTGAGGAGATTATTGCTTGTGTTCTGACTGCATGATCACGGACTGCTATCCGCACAACAATTAGTTAATCCCAGTAGGATTATTCAGCGACTCTGTGATGCAACAGGGTTCGCTTTAAAATGCTAGTCAATGCCCTAGTGTTTTACTTTGCGGCTCACTGAAGCTATGTGAGTTCGCACTTATCAATATATAGCGCTGTGGCATTCCCGCTAGCGGCTCTGTGGATTAACAGAGTTCGCACTAACTGCCAAAGCACGCTACGGCTTTTAGTTTAGCGACTCTGCGGAATAACAGAGTTTGCTACTCACGCCATCTTACTAGCAGCAGGTTCTGCCTGCACGGTGGACCCGGGCTGCGAATGCACCTTTCTAATTTATCTATTAGGTGCGTTCTGCAGAACATAACAATTAGTCACCAATTTTTTATTTTCCCAAGGGTAACAGGAGAAATTGGAACACAAAAGTTGTTGTCCAATTTGTCCTGAGTACGCTGATACCCCACATGTGGGGGGGGGACCACTGTTTGGGCACACGGCAAAGCTCGAAATGGAAGGAGCACCATTTGACTTTTTCCAACCAAAATTGGCTGGAATAGAGATTGGACGCCATGTTGCATTTGGAGAGCCCCTGATGTGCCTAAACAGTGGAAACCCCCCACAAGTGACCCCATTTTGGAAACTAGACCCCCTAAGGAACTTATCTAGATCTGTGGTGAGTAATTTGAACCCCCAAGTGCTTCACACAAGTTTATAACGTAGAGTCGTAAAATTAAAAAACATTTGTTCCACAAAAATGATCTTTTCACCCCAATTTTTATTTCCCCAAGGGTAACAAGACTCCAAAAGTTATTGTGCAATTTGTCCTGCGTATGCTGATACCCCATATGTGGGGGTAAACCACTGTTTGGGTGCATGGCAGAGCTTGGAAGGAAAGGAGCGCCGTTTGTCTTTTGTAACGCTGAATTGGTTGGACGCCATGTCGTGTTTGGAGAGCTCCTGATCTGCCTAAACAGTGGAAACCCCCGACAAATGACACCATTTTGGAAACTAGACCCCTCAAGGAACTTATCTAGATGTGTGGTGAGAACTTTGAACTCCCAAATGTTTCACTAAATTTTATAACGCCCGAGCATGAAAATAAAAAAAACATATTTTTTCCACAAACATGATCTTTTAGTCCCCAACTTTTTATTTTCCCAAGGGTAACAGGATAAACTGGACCCCAAAAGTTGATGTCCAATTTGTCCTGAGTATGCTGATACCCAATATGTGGGAGAAAACTACTGTATGGGCACACGTCAGGGCTCGGAAGGGAAGTAGTAAGGTTTTGGATTGCAGACTTTGATGGAATGGTCTGCGGGCATCATGTCGCATTTGGAGAGCCTCTGATGTGCCTAAACAGTGGAAACCGCCCACAAGTGACCCCATTTAGGAAAATAGACCCCCCCAAAGAACTTATCTAGATGTGTGGTGAGCACTTTGAACCCCGAAGTGCTTCACAGAAGTTTATAACGTACAGCCGTAAAATATAAAAAATCCTTTTTTTTTTACAAAAATGATATTTTCGCCCCCAATATTTTATTTTCACAAGGGTAACAGGAGAAATTGGACCCAAAAGTTGTTGTCCAATTTTTCCTGAGTACGCTGATACTCAATATGTGGGAGAAAACTACTGTATGGGCATACGTCGGGGCTCGGAAGGGAAGTAGTGACGTTTTGGATTGCAGACTTTGATGGAATGGTCTGCGGGCGTCATGTCGCATTTGGAGAGCCCCTGATGTGCCTAAACAGTGGAAACCCCCCACAAGTGACCCCATTTTGTAAATAGACCCCACAAGGAACTTATCTAGATGTGTGGTGAGCACTATGAAGCCCCAAGTGCTTCACAGAAGTTTATAACGTACAGCCATAAAAGCAAAAAAATCATTTTTTTTTTTTACAAAAATGATATTTTCGCCCCCAATTTTTTATTTTCCCAAGGGTAACAGAAAAAATTGGACCCCAAGAGTTATTGTGCAATTTGTCCTGAGTACGCCGATACCCCATATGTGTGGGTAAACTACTGTTTGGGCGCATGGCAGAGCTCAGAAGTGAAGGAGCACCGTTTGACTTTTTCATTACAGAATTGGCTGGAATTGAGATCAGATGCCATGCCACATTTGGAGAGCCCCTGATGTGCCTAAACAGCGGAAACCCCCCAATTCTAACTCCAACCCTAACCTTAACACACCCCTAATCCCAACCCTAAACATAACCCTAACCACAAACATAACCCTAACACACCCCTAACCCTAATCCCAACCCTAACACTAATCCTAACTTTAGGCGCAACCCAAACCCTAACCCTAACCCTAATGGGAAAAGGGAAATAAATACATTTTTTAATTTTATTATTTTTCCCTAACTAAGGGGGTGGTAAAGGGGGGTTTGACTTACTATTTATAGCGGGTTTTTATGATTGGCAGTTGTCACGCTAAAAGACGCTTTTTATTGCAAAAAATAGTTTTTGCATCACCAAATTTAGAGAGCTATAATTTTTGCATATTTTGGCCCACAGAGTCATGTTAGGTCTTATTTTTTGCGGGACGAGTTGACGTTTTTATTGGTACCATTTTTGAGCACATTTTTTGACATTTTTTGATTGCTTTTTATTTCGATTTTTAGGAGGTTAGAATGAACAAAAATCAGCAATTCATGAATTTCTTTTGGGGGGGGGCGTTTATACCGTTCCACATGTGGTAAAATTGATAAAGCAGTTTTATTCCTCGAGTCAGTACGATTACGGCGATACCTCATTTATATCATTTTTTTATGTTTTGGTGCTTTTATACAATAAAAACAATTTATATAAAAAATAATTATTTTTGCATCGCTTTATTCTGCGAGCTATAACTTTTTTATTTTTTCGCTGATGATGCTGAATGGCGGCACGTTTTTTGCGTAACAAGATGACGTTTTCAGCAGTACCATGTTTTTTTATATCTGTCTTTTTGATCACGTGTTATTCCACATTTTGTTCGACGGTATGACGATAAAGCATTGATTTTTTGCTGTATTTTTTTTTTAAGGGGTTCACTAAAGGGGTTAACTAGTGGGATAGTTTTATAGGGGGGTTGTTACGGATGCGGCGATACCAGATATGTGTACTTTTATGGTTTTGTTTTTTTTATTTACAGGAAGAAATGGATTTATTGGGGAATATTTTTTTTTCCATTGTTTTGAAATTTTTTTTTTACACTTGTGATTTTGATTTTTTTTAACTTTTTTACTTTGTACTGTATTTTATCAGATCGCTGGTCTCACAGTGTGCATAGCACACTGTGAGACCAGCGATCTCACAGGCAGTGCAGGACGCTTCCCTGCAGGACCCGGCGGCCATCTTGGATCCGGGGTCCTGCAGGGAAGAGGCCTTCAGAACAGCGCGGTCACATCGCGTTGTTCTGAGGGCCTCAGGGGAGCACGTAGGGAGCCCCTCCCTGCGCGATGCTCCCCTGTGCCCCTGGTACACCGCGATCATGTCTGATCGTGGTGTGCCAGGGGTTAATGTGCCCGGTGTTAGCTGTGATAATCAGCTGACACCCGGGAGCGCAGCTGATCGCTTGGACGTACAATCCCACCCATGGTCAGATTGTCACGGGTTTTATGGACGGGATAGTACGTCCAATGGCAGAGAGGGGTTAATATGCTGCTACAGTTCCCTTTTTTATTATTAGATTCTTATCTTATCCATACTCAGCCTGTGAGCGTCTCTGTGGGCCTCATTAAATATATACAGAGTTTTTAAATTTTTTCATTATACTCCATATATTCCTTGGATATGCTGAAACAGTACCCCTTTTTTTCTTATTATATTATTGTCTTATCCATACTGAGACATTGAGCGTCTCTGTGTGCCTCCTAAAATATATACGGAGATTTACAATTGCCCAGACACTGTATACAGCTGTTGGGTTGTAATACAGTACCCTTTTTCTAATTATTATCTAATCCATACTGAGCCTATGAGCATCTGTCTGTTATTAATGCAATATAGACGTAGATTTACAATTAAAACTACACCGTTTTAAAGCTGTACGCTTCCCATAGTTTACCCTTTTAATGCTTTTAATCTTATTGTCTAAACCATACTGAGACTGGAAGTGTCTGTGTCTGACTCCTGATATATATACGTAAAATGTTGTTGATCTCACCTTCATAAAAATTAAACATGCCTGTTGTCATGGGGTCCGTCTCCAGTATCACACAATCAACAGAGCAAGAGAATTGCGAACAATCCCAAGACCTTTATTATAGGCCAGACGAAAAGATCCATAAACAAACCACCACACTGAGGATACAATAGTAAAGAACACAAATGCAGTTAATAATAATAATAATCTTTATGTTTATATAGCGCTAACATATTCCGCAGCGCTTTACAGTTTGCACACATTATCGTCACTGTCCCCGAAGGGGCTCACAATCTAGATTTTCTATCTGTATGTTTTTGGAATGTGGGAGGAAACCGGAGAACCCGGAGGAAACCCACGCAGTTCACTTGTATCGGCAGCCAGGGCAGTGGGATACTCGGTACAGGGCCGGTGTGTTACAGGGGATGTGTCACAGCGGCAGGGACCCTGTCCGTGGCCCAGGGGGGCGAATAAAAGGGGAATATGTACAGGGGATGATAGTGTTTGTAGTAAGGTGTTTGTGACGCCACCTGTGGTATCTGGTCAGAGGTGACCTGACCAGCACTGCAGTGCAGATCCTCTGAGACTGATGCTGTGATGCAGCAGAGTTGAAATAGCTTCCCACAAGTGAAGCTTGTCTCAGGGCAGTGAGATGGTATAGGAAGTAATGGTGCTGGAAGATGTAGCTGAGTGGACTGTGTGCAACAGGAAGGACTTCAGAAGACACAGTCAGATGCAGTTTCCAAAGTGTTCCTCCCAGTTTTTGTAGGCAAAGTATCCAGGGCATTGACTACAGATGGTGCGGTAGTCGGTCGGCCTGAAAGCAATTTGGAATCCCCTTATTTCAGGTGGGATGTGATGTCTCCTGTCATGTATAGTGTACAGTTCCTATAGCGTCTTGTGCTTGGGTGCGAGGAAAACACAGGAGACATAGGTTGAAATGAAATGACTTGTATTACTTCATACAAGCATGCTGAAAAGTTCACACAGTTTGCAGGAACAGCGACAGGAGACACAGCAGGCCAGAGTAACTTCAAGCACTACAGTAAATCTCCTAAGCAGGTTCAGGATCTCTTCTCTGTACCGTAATTCCTCTGCAAACATGGATTCACCAAACAGCAGGTTTCCAGAGTCCAAAAGTGTTCCAAGGTTCCTCAGTAGGGAATAGCTGGAGTACAAGTCCAAGGCTTCCAGGAGTCAGGTCACAGACTGACTGAGGCTTGATTCAGGAGCACTGATTGTTCAGCTGAGGCTGCTTAAGAAGCAAGAGGGAAGAATCAGGGCGGGAACATGAAAACTGGAAACTCCATATTAACTGAGGGCAAGAGCTGCAGAAAGACAGAAAGCAAAATGGCCGACGGAAAACTGAGTTTCAAGGAACATGTCAACAGAGACAAAGAACCTTACATTACTCCCCCCTTAGGGACAACCTCCGGATGACCTCAGACCAGGCTTGTCAGGGTACCTCTGATGAAACTGGCGGAGCAGGCGAGGAGCATTTACATTATTGACTGGTTCCCATGAGTTGTCCTCCACTGGGTAGCCCTGCCATTTAATCAAATATTGCAACTGATTTCTGTACAACCTGGAATCTAGAATCCTTTCCACCATAAATTCTTCCTGACCATCGACCAGCACTGGGTCAGGGCAAGGAGAAGAACGTCCAGGAAACGTATTGGGTGTTGCAGCCTTTAGTAGGGATACATGAAAGACAGGGTGGATTCTCATAGTTCTGGGCAGTTGAAGACGACAAGCAACAGCACTTATAATCTTATTGATCTTATAAGGTCCAATGTACTTATGTCCCAATTTAGACGATGGAATCTTTAATTTAAGATTTCTGGTTGACAGCCAGACCAAATCTCCTACCTTGAAAGCTGGTGCAGGTTTACGAAATTTATCTGCTGCTTTCTTGTACCTTTCCTGAGCCAATTCTAGATTTTCCTTTAGAAGATCCATATTCTTTTGTAAAGAAGTGACTCTTTCAGCCACTGCCGGCAAGGGCGTATCTATGGGAAATCGAGGAAGAATGTTAGGATGATAACCTAGATTGGAGTAAAAAGGAGACTGCTTAGTGGAGGCGCTCTGAGAGTTGTTATAAGAGAACTCAGCCAGTGGAAGTAGATCCACCCAATCATCCTGTAGGTGGCAGATAAAACAGCGGAGATACTGCTCCAGGGTCTGATTGGTTCGTTCTGTCTGTCCATTAGTCTGGGGATGAAAAGCAGAAGAAAGGTTTACTTTAATGTCCAATGCTGCACAGAAATTTTGCCAAAACCTTGAAGTGAATTGCACCCCTCGATCCGAGATGACCTCATCCGGTACTCCATGTAAGCGAAACACATTCTTAATCATAAGTCTGATGTCTGTTTTGCAGTGGGTAAGCCGACACAAGGGATAAAATGAGCTGCCTTTGTTAGACGGTCAACCACCACTAGAATGGTGTTCTTCCCTTGAGAGGTTGGTAACTCCACAATGAAGTCCATAGAAATGGATCCCCACGGGCGGGACGGGGTGGGAAGAGGTTGCAACAGACCAGTTGGTGAGGAGCGAGGTGTTTTGCATCTTGCACAGACTTCACATGAAGTGACATAGTTTAAGACATCTTTCCTGTAAGTGGGCCACCAAAAGAAACGAAAAAGAAATTCTTGTGTCTTTAGAATTCCCCTATGTCCGGCTATCTTGGAATCGTGGATGAGTTGCAATACTCTCAATCTGACTGTTTCAGGTATATACAGACGTTGTCCCTGAATCCACACACCATTCTTAAAGACAAGACTTACGTCCCTTGGGGGTTGAGCCAACAAAGAATCCGCATGGTATGCTTCCTTGATGTCCTTAAGTAGGTCTTGATTATGAATCACTCCCAGGAATCTAGAGTCAGGAAGAATAGTCTTAGGAGGAGTAAGTGGATGTGTCTCTGCTGAATGATACCCAGAGAGTGCATCAGCCTTTCCATTGCGCGATCCTGGTCTATAAGAAATGACAAAATTAAATTGGTTTAGGAAAAGATTCCAGCGAGCCTGGCGAGGAGTCAGGCACTTAGCCGACCTGATAAATTCAAGGTTACGATGGTCTGTCAGGACGACTATTTGCCGTGCAGCTCCCTGAAGAAGGTGTCTCCATTCCTTGAAGGTGGCAATAATGGCCAACAATTCTCTATTGCCCACATCGTAGTTCCTCTCAGCTGAAGACAACTGCTGGGAAAAGAAGGCACAGGGATGCAAGACATTCTTCTCACCTGTTCTCTGAGAGAGTATAGCTCCAACGGCACAGTCTGAAGCATCCACCTCTATTATGAAGGCAAGCTCGGGGTTGGGATGTACTAAGATAGGTGCGGTGGTAAATTTATCCTTTAAACAGGAAAATGCTTCCTGAGCTTGCGGGGTCCAGGAGAACCTAGACTGTTTCCGGGTAAGTTGGGTGATAGGTGACACTACCTCAGAAAAATTCTTAATGAAACGCCTATAGAAGTTGGCAAACCCGATGAAACGCTGCACCTCCTTCACATTTCTAGGAATTGGCCAATCCTTGATGGCTTGGGTCTTGCTTCCATCCATACTAATCCCTTGCGTAGATAGTACATACCCCAGAAATTGAATTTCGGTCCTATGGAATTCACATTTTTCAAGTTTGATGTAGAGATGGTTTTGTCTTAGGCGTTCTAAGACCATTCTCACATGTCCATGATGTTCCTCTGTGGAGTTAGAAAAAATTAGAATATCATCCAGATAAATCACCACAAATGTATCTAGGAGATCCCTGAAGATATCATTCACGAAGTGTTGGAAAGTGGCTGGGGCGGTACTCAGACCAAAAGGCATAACTAGATATTCAAAGTGTCCATAGCGTGACCTGAAAGCAGTCTTCCATTCATCCCCAGGTCTAATACGGACCAAGTTATAGGCCCCACGGAGATCCAGTTTAGAGAAAATTTTGGCATGCCGCACTCTCTCCAACAACTCGGATTAAAGGCAATGGATAACGGTTTCTAATAGTAACCTTATTGAGTTCCCTATAGTCTATGCAGGGTCTTAGAGATCCATCTTTCTTCTTCACAAAGAAGATGGGTGCACCTGCAGGAGATGAAGAGGGGCGTATGAAGCCCTTGGCTAAATTTTCGTCTATATAATCCTTCAAAGCTTTTAGCTCGGACCCCGCTAGGGGGTAGATCTTACCAAAAGGTATCTCGGCTCCGGGCAATAATTCAATTGGACAATCATATGGACGGTGAGGAGGAAGCTGATCAGCGTTCTTCTTGTCACATAAATCCACATAGTCCTGGTATACAGCTGGTAGTTCAGGGACTGACATGGTTCCTTTAGGAACAGAGCAAGCTGAAACTCCTTGACTCATCTGTTTCTCCGGAAAGTGTAATTCCTTGGTCTCCCAGTTAATCGTAGGATTCTGCGCCTGCAGCCATGGTAGCCCTAGAATGATGGGAAAATGGGGAGAAGAGATAAGCAAAAAAGACATTTTCTCCTGATGATCTTTACCCATAAGGACCCTCAAAGGCTCTGTTTCTTGATCCACTGGTCCAGAAGTCAGTAGAGAGCCATCCACAGTCTCCATCTGTACTGGAGTAGCCTTCTTCACTGAACGTATCCCCTGTTTCAGAGCAAAGGAGATATCCATAAAATTTCCACTTGCTCCTGAGTCGATCATAGCAGAGCTAGACACCCAGACTGAGTCAACCCAGAGTTTGATGGAAAGGAAGCAATGAGAATTGTTTCTTTTACAACTCAGCTGGGACACCGCTGAGGAAACTTGAAAAATTGCAGCGTTTATACCGTCATCGTCCCCAGAGCTAACAGAGTTTAAGTCAGAAAAATCAAGATCTCTTGCAGCAGATCTCTCTGGAGCCTGAGGCTCGGACATGACAGAGCTCCTCTCGCAACACTCACAGTGAATGACTGCTGCAGTAGTCTTACGAGAACGGCTGGGGCAGTTTATAATGAAGTGCCCTGACTTACCACAGTAGAAACATAGATTTTCCTTTATACGATGTTCTTTGCGTGCATCACTAACCCGTCTTTGCAAAGAGTCCACCTGCATGGGTTCAGGTTCTGGTTCCCTTGTGATCCTACTCAAAGGTTCCTTAGCTGAGGAGGGAGGTAGTAAAAGGTTAGTGCGATTATTTTCGAACCATCTCTCTTGTCTGTGTTCAGTCAGACGAGCATCAATACGGATACAATAGTTGATAAAGTCACCTAACGCAGTGGGAGGGTCGGCACGAGCAAGTTCATCCTTAATCAGTGGAGACAACCCTTTCCGAAAAATAGATTTTTTAGCGGAAGTGTCCCAAGTGGTATCAAGAGCCCATCTCCTGAAATCCAGGGCATATTCGGCTACTGAACGCTTACCTTGGCGCAAAGTTAACATGGCTGCTTCAGCTGTTGCACCTCGATTGGGGTCATCAAACACCTGCCCCATGGCTGAAATAAAAGCATCAAGGTGATTCAAACAATCATCCTCAGTCTCAATCAGAGGGTTTGCCCACATCAAAGCCTTATTGGTAAGCAACATGATTATAGTAAGCACTTTGGATCGTTCAGTGGGAAATTGTGAAGCATGTGCAGAGAAAAATAAATTGCATTGATTAATAAATCCCCTGAATTTCTCACGTTCACCGCCAAAACGAAAAGGAGGTAATTTGGGGATCCCAGAACTTGGGGTTATGGCAGGAGCCTGGGCTCGTTCCTCTAGAGCCTCAATCCTGGCTCGCAATTCCTGGGTAGTCTGTCCAAACACTTGCAAATTATGATTAGTGAGGTCCTGTAGGCTTGCAAAACGGGTTTTTAAAGTCTGTACATCTGAAAGGATTGTATCAGTCACTCCGCAAAGTTCCTTTATGCGGGCCTCCATCTTCCAGATCTGTTAAGGCAGAGGTGCTGGAAGGAGAAGAGGAAAGGAAAAAAAAAAAAAAACAATAGTGTTTACCTGTGGTAACACTCCAGAGTAAAATTTTAAGGGAATGCGCTCACCTGGAATGGTTGTGAGAAGTCACAACCACTGTCATCACATAAGGTATTTAAACGGACATCTGATATCCACAGTCACAGCAGACACGGCTTTCCCAGACCCAGCAGACACTAAACATTGGCTCCTGAATCTTGTCATGTATAGTGTACAGTTCCTATAGCGTCTTGTGCTTGGGTGCGAGGAAAACACAGGAGACATAGGTTGAAATGAAATGACTTGTATTACTTCATACAAGCATGCTGAAAAGTTCACACAGTTTGCAGGAACAGCGACAGGAGACACAGCAGGCCAGAGTAACTTCAAGCACTACAGTAAATCTCCTAAGCAGGTTCAGGATCTCTTCTCTGTACCGTAATTCCTCTGCAAACATGGATTCACCAAACAGCAGGTTTCCAGAGTCCAAAAGTGTTCCAAGGTTCCTCAGTAGGGAATAGCTGGAGTACAAGTCCAAGGCTTCCAGGAGTCAGGTCACAGACTGACTGAGGCTTGATTCAGGAGCACTGATTGTTCAGCTGAGGCTGCTTAAGAAGCAAGAGGGAAGAATCAGGGCGGGAACATGAAAACTGGAAACTCCATATTAACTGAGGGCAAGAGCTGCAGAAAGACAGAAAGCAAAATGGCCGACGGAAAACTGAGTTTCAAGGAACATGTCAACAGAGACAAATAACCTTACATCTCCTTTCTAGCGCTGTTCTCTGCGGCACTGGCTGCTATAAGCTCAGTCCAAGTTCCTCTCTCTCTGTCTCTTGTCTAGGTGGAACTTCAGAATCATAACAGGCAGCTGTAGCCTGCTTAAGGAATAACTCAGCTATGGAGTCTCCAGCTCACATGTGCTGCTGCTTTGTAGAACAGTCCTAATTGGGACAGAGGACCTGTTGTCTTCTGTCCTCCGGATTCTGCTGCTGGTAGTTAAATTCACCCACTCATCCTCCTCAGACTCCGGGGTCTGGTTTCTGGTGCTCAGACCTGGGGAGTGAGCTCCATATAGCCCCTCTTTCCTCAGCTTGTCTGTATACGTCTGTCCTCTCTCGTCCCCTCAGCCACACTCCTGGCTCCTCCCCCAGCCAAAATATTCCAGAGAAGCTCTCCTGAAAATCAAGTGTTACAGCTCCTCCTTCTGATCGTAAGAAAAGTGTTGGATGCTGTGATACGTGTTAAAGGGATCCTTCCTTGCTTTCAGGCATGACATCACTCTCTCCTGGAGGGAGTCAAGGTAAATTTTGAAACCAAACTCCTGGTGTGCCACATTCCCCCCTACTACAATTCATTACTCCTGTACTGAGAAAACCTAAGCGAAAAACATTAATTTGTAACGATTTACAAGAATTGTAACATCCAATATATACATTTTTTTTGAAGTCTTGAAATGGGGTGTCCTTTTTCACCCTAACAAAGTTCAATATGAGGGACCCATCTCAAACCCTTAACGTAGGCCTTGGGTGGGCTACAAGGTATGGCTGGTTTCCCTTTTGGACCACGTCTTCCACCACGCCAGACGGTTTTTGTTCTTTAGTCATTAATATTACCTATTTACAAGCATTGTCCTGGTCACTACTAGTCTAGTGACCCAATCGTCCATTTAAAGAATGAAATCAGAATGGTTAAAAGTTGCAATTATAAACATTTTCTTCTTTACAATACTAGCACAATAGCATGTTAGTCCATATACCAGGCTGGGATCTTACCTCTAGGACTACAGACTGATTTACGCAGAACAGGTGTCTCAGTGATCTAGCCTGGTCTAATATGTGTGTTGGTAAGCTAGGCAGTAACCTTCAGTGATTTCCTACACTCACTGTGGGTGTGACAGAAAAACCGCTAGCAGGGGCCAGATTTTCACATTACACTGCAGGTGTGCCTTCTGGCACTTGAACTGGCTGTTCTTCAGGCTGATCCTGAGTCACTTCTGTTTCAAGCACTCTTGGTTGGCCAAAGGTCAAGACGGTCACTACAATGGCCTGGTTTACTGTTGTCCAGTTCAACGGGAACTCGCCAAGTACAATGCGGACCTTTTCTTTCACTTTTTCAACTGCCGATGGAATGTCCTTATCTCCAATCTTTCCCTTTAAGTGGTCAGGGCACGATTTTAAGTGATCCCTGGACACTGCTGTTTTGCTTTCTCCTCCATCCTGACTGATAAGGCACACCTTTGTATTGTCGAAGTAGTGAGGGCATAATGGTATATGGCTCAGCTTCCCATTGGTCGTCAAGCTTGTGTACCTGCCTTTTACTTTTGATGACCTGTTCTCCAGGTGACAAGGGAACTGCAGGTGCATGGTGGTTGTAATTTCTTTCTTGTTTTTGTCTTACCTGAGACAACCTCTTCTCTACAGATTCTTGTATCTTACACCACTCACCTAAGGTGTCCGGACTCCCATGTTCAAATCAATTAGTAATTTGCCAGGTCTTGCTCTCATTAGGTAGGCTGGTGTGCAGTTGGTAGAATTAACTAGAATGTGGTTGTACACATCCACCAGATCGGGCAACTTTTATGGCCACAAGTTTCTCTCTTCCAGAGGCAAGGTCTTCAAGAGGTCTATTACCACTTGGTTCATCTTCTCACACATGCCATTTGTGTGTGGATGGAACGGTGTTCTGATTTACTTCCAGCCGTACATGTTAAAAAACTCCTGGAACACTTCTGCTTCAAAGGCTAGGCCTTGGTCAGTAAGCACTCAATAAGGATAACCAAGAGGGGACGACAAAAGTGTTTTTGAAATGCTTTGCCTGCTGACTTCGCTGTTTGGTCCTTGACAGGCACAACTACCAGGAACCTTGAGTAATGGTCAACGATGGTGATGGGGTAGACATAGCCTGTACGGCTTGGAGTCAGCTTCACATGGTCCAAGGCTAACAATTTGAGTGGCTGTTTGGTGATTATTGGCTGTAACGGAGCTCACTGGCTGTTGCGATCTTTCCTCCGCAAGTTGCATGGTCCACACTGTCGCCAACAATCTTCAATGCCCTTCCTCATACCAATCCAGTAGAACCTCTCGCGAAGTAGGACCTCTAACTTCTTCCATCCGAAGAGTTCTGCTCCATTGTGTTACGCTTCCAGGAACATTGATGCATCTCACCTTGTGACTACCACCTGCCAGACCAGTTCGTCAGTTCAGGCATTGACACTTCTCAGACACAGCTTTCCCTCATAGATGAAAAGTCTGCCCTTTTCCTTCCACAACTGTTGGGTCTCTTGTGGAGCATCTGAACCAGGACGCGAGTCACCTTGTGCCAGTAGCTCCTTTACCAGGCGGACTGCTGGGTCGATATCCTGTGTCTCTGCCCACTCATGGTAAGGCAATGGGTTAAAGGTAGCCTCTTTCGTGATGTATCGCTTTTTATGAACCCCTTTGGCACCTTGAGTCGCTATTGAACGGTGGAAGGCCGGTAACTCTATTTCTTTGAGTTTGTCCAAATCTTATCCCCCATCTGGTAAGTTGGCCATTCTGGACAGTGCATCAGCATTGGCATTCTTATGCCCCGTTCTGTACTTGATGGTGAACTCGTACTAGGACAGCCGGTCCATCCATCACTGCTCCAGCGCACCTAGCTTTGCGGTTTCCAAGTGAGTCAGCAGATTGTTGTCCATGAAGATGGTAAACTTTGCCGCAGCTGGGTACTGTTTTAACTGTGAACCGCTCGTTCACAGCCCAGACGATGGCGAGGAACTCCAGCTTGAAGGAGCTGTAGTTGTCAGGGTTCCATTCAGTGGGATGAAGTTTCCTGCTGGCATAGGAGATCACTATTTCTTTGCCTTTCTGTACCTGCTACAGTACTGCTCCCAGTCCAACATTGCTGGCATCAGTAGAATGGATGAATGGGTGTTTAATGGTTATAGTCTGGTTAGGCCAGAACTTCATCCCCAGTAAGAGCAATCTTCAACAGAGTGAAGGATCTTTCCACTTCGTCATTCCAATCAAACGTAGAACTCTTCTTCCTGGCCTTCTTGGGCTGGCCCACAAGGAGATTTTGCAGAGGTGCAGGTATTTCAGTTAAGCCCTTGATGAACCTTCGGTAGTAGCCTAACAACCCGAGGAACTGGCGTAGTTAATGGATGTTGCCAGGCCTCTGCCAGAGCTTGATAACAGTGACTTTGTCTGGGTATGGTGCCACACCTTCTGCGCTGACTGTGGCCTATTTTCTGCACCTTGGTGTTCAGGAGGTGGCATTTGGACGGCTTCACCTTTATGCTAAATTTTGACAGGGCTTCGAACACCTTGGCCAGGTGCTCCAAATGTTCCTCATAGTTCTTGGAGAAGACAATGAGGTCATCTAGGTACAACAGAACTGTCTCGAAGTTCATGTGTCCAAAACAGCACTCCATCAACCTCTGTAACGTTTCTGGCGCACTGCAAAGCCCAAACGGCATGTAGTTGAATTCCGAGAGGCCCATTGATGTTGAAAAGGCGCTCATCTCTTTGTCTGCCTTTGCCATGGGTACCTGCCAATAACCACTAGTGAGATCTAAGGTAGAAAAATAGCAGTTCTCAGTGCGGCTAGTGATGACTCTATCCTAGGCAACGGATAGGCATCTTTGTGGGTAATGCTGTTAAGATTCCTGTAATCAACACACATCCTTATTGTACCATCTTTCTTTCTAACAAGGAGTAGTGGAGCTGACAAGGGGCTACAACTGTCTCTGATCACCCCAGCCTCCTTCATCTCTCGTAGCATACTCTTGGCACATTGGTAGGGATTGTGAGGTACATGCCGGTATCTTTCTTTAATGGGCGGATGATTTCCAGTGGGGATATGATGTTAAACCTGTTTTTCCTGCCCAAAGTCTAAAGGGTGTCTGCTGAATACCCATGAAAAATCTTGCACTACTCGGTAAACCCCATTCTTTTGGTGTGGAAGGGTGGAGTCAGTGCCTATGTGCAGCTGCGCACACCAATCCTCCAGCTTGTTTGCAGAGCCATTGTCCTCCGACGGGTATGATGAGACCAAGGGTTCTGCTGTGTGAATTTCGTTGTTACTGGAAGTGAACAGCTTTGCAACAGTGGCATACCGATGCATTTTGGCCTCGTAATCCCCACCATTTGACATGCGTACAGGTACCCTCCCCTTGCGTACATCAACTACCCCTCTGGCTGTCATGATAGTGGGCCTACTATCAGAGTACACTTGTTCTACCATGGCTTGGTAATCTCTTCCTCTGAGGCCTAAGGATGCCCTACACCAAATTACCATTCCATTTTTTGTGGGTATTGCAATGGGGAATGTGTTATGAATGTGCTAGAGATGGTTTCTGAGCAGAGGCTCCCTCTGGTGGTTACAGACAGTACTGAACCTTTCAGCGAGGAATGGCAATCTGGGTTCACTGACTGGTCTGATATAAGGGAGGCTGCAATATGAAAAAATGGGCGCACTGCGAAGTATTAAACAATCAATATCAGGGGGTGCAAACAGTGGTCAATAATAGTGGGAAGACTGGAGGAAGAAAAAAGATGACCACCAAAAATGTTGCACACCACCCTATATAATAATAAAAAATGACTTTATTGGCAAACAACAATAAAAACATACTAAAAACAGTGAGAAGCCAACCGCATACATCCTGCTATACAATAGTCAATAATAAGGCAAAACATGTAGTATAAGCCATCCTATAATCAGCAATAATGCCTAATATATAATTGACAAAATGTCCACAAAGAAAACCCCCATATGTATGGTTAAATGTGGACAAAACCCCAAATAAACCAGCAGCTGTGTGAACATAGACAAAAATGTTCTGTGAACCAGAATGCACCCATGAGGTAGAGAAAGACAATAATTATGCACAGCAAAAGTTGCTAAGATATACTACCAGTCAGGGAAATCCCATGCAATGTGCCCAGATGCAAGTCCAAAGAATGAAAAGCAATGAGCGATGTAGAAATGTGCTCACAAATCTGCCATGGTGAAGGAGGGCAAGTGACAAGGAAGCAGGAGGCAGAGGCGGAGGCTGCCCAACGCGTGTCGCCGTCACCCGGACGGCTTCGTCAGGGGAAGGTAAGCATGCATGCCAAAGCCGTCTATAAATACCTGTGTAATTAAGGTAAAGCAGCCTCGTGTGTGTGTGTGTGGCTTCTGGGTCAGGAACCGGAAGTGGAGGGGAGGAATGTGATGACGCGGCAGACGTCTCTGCTGAATAACCTTGCTGTGCAGACATCGCTCACTGAGAGCGATGATGCACAGCGAGGATAATGACTGCACGTGCACGGCTCCCGGGAGCTGGGAGAAGAGAAAAAAGTGCTGACAGGGAAATAAAGAATAAGATCATGTGGACTGAATTGAATGGAAATTTGAGCCTTACCAATGTAAGGAGTTGTTAATGACTGAAATTGATAAGGACTAATGAAAAATAAATAAAATAATGAAAAAAATAACACCAATAATAATTATTAACACTATATGAATATAGAAAATAAAGCAAAAAAAGAATTTTTTATGAATAACAAAAATAAATGGAAATAAATATAAATAATAATAAAATATAAAAGTAAATAATAATGAAAAGATAATAATAATGAAATAATAAATAAAAATAACACAATATAAGGGAGGTTCCCTTCCATGATGGTTGCCGGTGATCAATTGTTCTTGTCTCAATTGTGGTTCCTGGTTCATTTGGAAGTTTGCTGAGTCTTGCCTGCATCTTCTGCTATCAGATAAGATATGTTCTGCTTTTATTTTTGTGCTTGCTTTTTGCATGGTCCCTGTACTTCTGTGGAGGTCAGCCAGATCCCCTCCGGGGGGCTTGTGCTCCTTTCAGTTTATCTAAAGCCACTGTTATTTGTTCATTTTCTTTTTCCTGTTTTTTCAGTGGCTGCGGCTTGGTTTTGTTCACACTGAGATCTGATTTAGTGGGTGGCGAGATCGTGTGATCTCAGTATTGTAATCAGAATTGTTGGATTTTTGTAAGGTTTTCTGGGTTGCAGAAAGTAATTTCTCCTGTCCTATCCTATTTAGTCAGCTTGTGGCCCCAGCGTTTGCTCATTCTATTTTCTGTCTGTTTTCGTGCTTTCTTCTTGTCTGACTGCCATTACATGTTTGGGGGCTTCCTATTTTCTTTGGGGATCTGCTCCGGGGCAGATAGCTTTCATCTTTCTGCCTTTAGGTGTAGTTATCTCTCAGGCTGTGACGAGGCATCTAGGATCAACGTAGGAACACTCCACGGCTACCTCTAGTTGTGTGGTTAGTTTAGGAATCTGCAACCCATTAGTTACCAACATCTCAGGTGTTCGGCTGCCCGGCTGTTGTTCCTGTCCTCCTCAGCTACCTAACATAACAGTATCACCGGCCAAACTGAAAATTATATGGTACTCACAGAAGGGAAAAATAGTGTGGAAAGAAAAAAGTTGCTAGAGTTTTCAGAGATTTTTTTTCTGTTTGTTGCATTTTTTCCCTCTTTTTCTCTGGGTGCTGAGGAAGATTTTTTTTTCTCTCTCAATGGAGTTTGCACAGTTGTCTGGCCGCGTAGATCAGCTTGCCACTGAGGTTCGGAGTATTGCTACCTATCTTGCTAGGTTGCCGGTTGTGGAACCTAGGATTCCTATGCCAGATTTGTTTTTGGGGGATCGGGCTAAATTTCTGAATTTCAAAAATAACTGTAAGTTGTTTTTTGCCTTAAAGTCTAAGTCTTCAGGTAACGCAGCACAGCAGGTTCAAATTGTCATCTCTCTCCTGCGTAGCGATCCTCAGGATTGAGCTTTTTCCCTGACACCTGGGGATCCTGTTTTGAATGATATTGATGCATTTTTTCTGGCTCTGGGGTTACTGTATGATGAACCTAATGTCACTGATCAAGCTGAAAAAAATTTTTGTTGGCATTAAATCAGGGTCTTGAAGATGCTGAGTTGTACTGTCAGAAATTACGAAAGTGGGCAGTCCTGACCAAATGGAATGATGATGCTTTGGCAGCCCTTTTTCGGAAGGGGCTGTCAGAGAATGTAAAGGATGTTATGGTGGGATTCCCTGCTCCCTCTGGTCTCAATGATTCTATATCATTGGCTATTCAAATTGACAGACGTTTGCGTGAGCGCAGAGGTATGCGTGAGATAGTGTTGCCTTGTGAGCCTGCTTCTGAGCCCATGCAGTGTGATAGAGTGACTTCTGGGGCACAGCGTCATGAGTTTCGAAAGCGCAATTGGTTATGTTTCTACTGTGGTGACGCTTCTCATGCTATTTCAGTCTGCCCTAAGGGGGAAGACGTTTTGCACGCTCAGTTGTCTTGGGTAGTGTTCAGACTAAATTTCTGTTGACTGTTACCCTGATTTGCTCCCTGTCCACATTTTCTGCTCAGGATTTTGCTGATTCAGGAGCAGCTATTAACCTGATGGATTTTGACTTTGCCAAACGTTGTGGGTTTCCCATGATACCCCTGCGGAAGTCTATTCCCCTACTGGGCATTGATTCTACCCCTTTGGCGGAGAATAAACCCCGGTTTTCTACTCAGGTGATAATGAGGATTGAACCAGATCATCAGGAGAGTTGCAAATTTCTGGTGCTGTATAATCTGCATGACATTATTGTACTAGGTTTCCCTTGGTTACAGTCTCATAATCCTGTTTTGGATTGGAAATCTGTGTCTGTGACCAGTTGGTGCTGCCAATGTGTTAATGCCGACACTCCTGTTTTTTCTGCCTCTCCCCAGTCTCAGGATTTCCTGACTTTTTGACAGATTTTTCGGATGTATTTAGTGAAAGTAAATCTGCATCCTTGCCCCCTCACAGGAGCTATGATTGCGCTATTGAATTAGTGCCTGGTGGTAAATTTCCTAAAGGTCGCCTTTTTAACTTGTCTGTACCTGAACACGATGCTATGCGATCTTATATCAAGAAGTCATTGGAGAAGGGTCATATGAGACCATCCTCTTCACCTTGGGTGCCGGTTTTTTCTTTGTGGCCAAAAAGGATGGTTCATTGAGGCCATGTATTGATTATCGTCTCTTGAATAAGATCACTGTGAAGTATCAATATCCGTTAGAAAATGAAGGAAAAATTGATTTCTGACCTGTTTTCCAGGGAGAAAAGTGCTACTTGGTTTATCAACCTTGACCTCAGGAGGGCGTATAACCTTATTCGCATTAAGCACGGGGATGAATGGAAGACGGCGTTTAATACCCCAGAGGGGCATTTTGAATACCTAGTGATGCCCTTTGGACTCACGAATGCTCCTTCCGTCTTACAATCCTTCATGAATGATATTTTCAGGGATTTTGTGGATAAATTTATGATTGTTTATTTGGATGATATCTTGATTTTTTCCAATGACTGGGACTCTCATGTGAAACATGTTCGGACTGTGTTCCAGATTTTGAGAGAGAATGCACTGTATGTGAAGGGATCAAAGTGTCTTTTTGGCGTACAGAAGGTCTCATTTCTGGGATTCATTTTGTCTCCGTCTGTTATTGAAATGGACCCGGTCAAGTTTCAGGCCATCTGTGATTGTGTCCAACCTACTTCATTGAATGCTCTTCAGAGATTTTTGGGTTTTGCCAATTTTTATCGTAAATTTATTGGTAATTTCTCCGGTATTGTTAAACCATTGACTGATTTGACCAAAAAGGGTTCTGATGTGGTGAATTGGCCTCCTGAGGCAGTCTCTGCATTTCAGGAACTTAAGCAGAGATTCACTTCTGCTCCTGTTCTACGGCAGCCTGATGTTTCTCTACCGTTTCAGGTGGAGGTCGATGCCTCTGAAATTGGGGCAGGTGCCGTTTTGTTCCAAAGAGATCCAGAGACTTCTAAGAGTAACCCTTGTGCCTTTTTCTCTCGAAAATTTTCTCCAACTGAACGTAATTATCATGTGGGTAATCGGGAGTTATTGGCCATGAAGTGGGCCTTTAAAGAGTGGAGACATTGGCTGGAAGGAGCCAAACATCAGGTGGTGGTCCTCACGGACCATAAGAATCTAGTTTATCTCGAATCAGCCAAGCGACTTAATCCTAGACAGGCCAGGTGGGCTTTGTTTTTCACACGTTTTAATTTTGTGGTTTCTTTTCTTCCTGGCACTCAGAATGTTAAGGCGGATGCCCTCTCGAGGAGTTTCTTTGCGGACTCTCCTGAGTTATCTGATCCTACTGTTATTTTGAAGGAGGGTGTAGTTCTTTCCGCCATCTCGCCCAATTTGAGACTGTCTCTGGAAGGGTGTCAGGAGGATAAACCTGAGCGCTGCCCTATTGGGAAATTGTTTGTCCCAGACCAGTGGAAGAAGAGTGTGATGTCTGAGATTCATTGTTCCGCATTGGCTGGTCATCCTGGGATTTTTGGTACCAGAGACTTGTTGAGTCGGTCCTTTTGGTGGCCTACTTTGTCTCATGACGTCAGGGAATTTGTGCAGTCCTGTGGGACTTGCTCTCGCTCCAAGCCTTGCTCTCGCTCTAGTGGTTTGTTAATGCCATTACCTGTGCCCAAGAGGCCATGGACCCATATCTCTATGGATTTTATTTCCGACCTCCCTGTTTCTCAGAGAATGACCGTTATCTGGGTAATCTGTGATAGGTTTTCCAAGATGATACATCTTGTGCCATTACCTAAGTTACCTTCCTCCTCCGAATTGGTGCCTTTGTTCCTTCAGCACGTGGTTCGGTTACATGGCATTCCGGAGAACATTGTGTCTGACAGAGGAGTCCAGTTTGTTTCCAGATTTTGGAGGACATTTTGTTCTAAACTTGGTGTTCAATTATCTTTCTCCTCTGCTTTTCATCCTCAGACCAATGGACAAACCGAGAGAACAAACCAGACCTTGGAGACTTATTTGAGATGTTTTGTATCTGCTGATCAAGATGACTGGGTCTCTTTTTTGCCTTTGGCTGAGTTTGCTCTTAATAATAGAATCATAGAATCATAGAATGGTAGAGTTGGAAGGGACCTCCTGGGCCATCTGGTCCAACCCCCTGCTCAAAGCAGGATTCTCTAAATCATCCCAGACAGATGTCTGTCCAGCCTCTGTTTGAAGACTTCCATTGAAGGAGAATTTACCACCTCTCGTGGCAGCCTGTTCCACTCCTTGATCACCCTAACTGTCAAAAAGTTTTTCTAATATCTAATCTGTGTCTCCTCCCATTCAGTTTCATCCCATTGCTTCTAGTCTTTCCTTATTCAAATGAGAATAAAGATGATCCTTCTACAATGTGACAGCCTTGAGATATTTGTAGACAGCTATTAAGTCTCCTCTCAGTCTTCTTTTTTGCAAGCTAAACATTCCCAAATCCTGCAACCGTTCCTCATAGGACATGGTTTGCAGACCGGTCACCATTCTGGTGGCTCTTCTCTGAACTTGCTCCAGTTTGTTGATGTCTTTTTTAAAATGTGGTGCCCAAAACTGGACACAGTATTCCAGATGAGGTCTGACCAAAGAGGAGTAGAGGGCAATAATGACCTCACGTGATCTAGACTGTATGCTTCTGTTGATACATCCTAGAATTGTATTTGCCTTTTTTGCTGCTGCATCACACTGTTGACTCATGTTCAGTCTGTGATCAATTAGTATACCCAAGTCTTTTTCACATGTGCTGTTACTTAGCCCTATTCCTCCCATTTTGTATATGCTTTTTTTCATTTTTATTGCCCAGATGTAGTACTTTGCATTTTTCCCTGTTAAAATAGGGCTAGCTCTGCCACCTTGATGTCTCCATTTTTCTGCAATTTTGGGTTTCACCCTCGATTTTCTTCAGGACAGGCGGAGGCTTCTGTCTGTCCGGGGGTTGACTCTATTGTGCAGCGTATGCAACAGATTTGGGACAAGGTAGTGGAGAGGTTGTCTCTCTCTCTCAGGAGAAGGCCCAGCGGTTTGCCAACCGGCATAGGACTGATGGTCCTCGTTTTAAAGTGGGGGACTTGGTTTGGTTGTCCTCAAGGAATATCCCTATGAAGGTTGCATCCCCTAAATTTAAGCCAAGGTTCATTGGACCTTATAAGATCATTGAAATTATTAATCCGGTTTCCTTCCGATTGCTTCTTCCAGGGACATTTAAGATCCATAACGTGTTCCACAAATCCTTATTGAAGAGGTTTGTCGAACCAGTGGTTCCTATGGCTGCACCTCCCGACCCTCTTTTGGTTGAGGGCAATTTGGAGTATGTGGTTGAGAAGATATTGGATTCTCGTTTTGCTAGACAGAAACTCCAGTATTTGGTTAAGTGGAGAGGTTATGGTCAGGAGGACAATTCTTGGGCGTTTGCTTCGGACATTCATGCTGGGAGACTTATCCGTGCCTATTATCGAGCCCATCCTGATCGGCCTGGTTGCGCAGGTGAGGGTTCGGTGACCCCTCCTCAAGGGGGGGGTACTGTTGTGAATATGCTGGAGGCGGCTTCTGAGCTGAGGCTCCCTCCGGTGGTTGCTGAGGGTAATGAACTGATTAATGAATGGCCTTCATCTGGCGCTGAATGGTAGGATATAAGTGGCCTGATATCCCAGCAGCCTTGCCGGTTATCAATTGTTCTTCTGGTCTTGCTTGAAGCACTGCTAGTTTCCTGCTCTCCTTCAGATAAGTGTTTGCTGTTTTTTTTCTCTGTTTAATTTTCTCTGCTGGTTTGCTGCCTGCAGTGGACTGCAGCCTGTCCCTTTTGGGGGTCTGGAGCTGCAATTGTGCTCCGTTTGTGTCTGCACTTTTGCTTTGCTCTTTTGTTACTTTTAATTAGCTGAATAGCGTTTTGTTACACCAGAGATCTGATTTAGGTGGAAGAGGTCGTGTGATCTCAGGTTTTTTGGCAATCAGAAGTGTTGGTATTTTTGTTAGGGTTTTTGTTGGATTGCAGTCAGAACTCTTTCCTGTACTTTTCTGTCTAGACAGATTGGACCCCAGCGTTTGCTCATTCTATTTTCTGTCTGTGTCCGTGCTTTCTTCTTGTCTAACCGCCATTACATGTTTGGGGGCTTCCTATTTTCTTTGGCGATCTGCTCCGGGGCAGATAGCTTTCATCTTTCTGCCTTTAGGTGTAGTTATCTCTCAGGCTGTGACGAGGCGTCTAGGATCAACGTAGGAATGCTCCACGGCTACCTCTAGTTGTGTGGTTAGTTCTGGTTACTGCAATCCAATAGGTTCTAGCCTCTCTGGTGTATTACCGCTTTTGCTATTTTTTGCCATTTCTCCTCAGTTACCAAAACATAACAGGACTATAAGACGCACCCAGGTTTTAGAGGTGGAAAATAGGGAAAAATATATTTGAAGCAAAAATGTGGTAAAATATTTAATAACATAAATAACATACAGTCATGGCCAAAAGTTTTGAGAATGACACAAATATTATATTTTCACATGATCTGCTGCCCTCTGGTTTTTATGTGTGTTTGACTGATGTTTTTATCACAGACAGAAATATAATAATTGCAAACATATGAGTAACAAAAGCTTATATTGACAGTTAGAATGAGTTAATGCAGCAAGTCAATATTTGCAGTGTTGACCCTTCTTCTTCAGGACCTCTGCAATTCTCCCTGGCATGCTCTCAATCAACTTCTGGACCAAATCCTGACTGATAGCAGTCCATTCTTGCACAATCAATGCTTTCATTTTGTCAGAATTTTTAGGTTTTTTGTTTGTCCACCCATCTCTTGATGATTGACCACAAGTTCTCAATGGGATTAAGATTTAGGGAGTTTCCAGGCCATGGACCCAAAATCTCTATGTTTTGTTCACTGAGCCATTTAGTTATCACCTTTGCTTTATGGCAAGGTGCTCCATCATGCTGGAAAAGGCATTGTTGATTGCCAAACTGCTCTTGGAGGGTTGGGAGAAGTTGCTCTTGGAGGACATTCTGGTACCATTCTTTATTCATGGCTGTGTTTTTAGGCAAGACTGTGAGAGAGCCCATTCCCTTGGCTGAGAAGCAACCCCACACATGAATGGTTTCAGGATGCTTAACAGTTGGCATGAGACAAGACTGGGGTAGCGCTCACCTTGTCTTCTACGAATGAAGCGTTTTCCTGATGTCCCAAACAATCGAAAAGGGGATTCATCAGAGAAAATAACTTTACCCCAGTCCTCAGCAGTCCACTGCCTGTACCTTTTGCAGAATATCAGTCTGTCCATGATGTTTTTTCTGGAGAGAAGTGGCTTCTTTGCTGCCCTCCTTGAGACCAGGCCTTGCTCCAAGAGTCTCCGCCTCACAGTGCGTGCAGATGCACTCACACCTGCCTGCTGCCATTCCTGAGCAAGCTCTGCACTGCTGGCAGCCCGATCCCGCAGCTGAAACACTTTTAAGAGACGGTCCTGGCACTTGCTGGTCTTTCTTGGGCCCCTGAAGCCTTTTTGGCAACAATGGAACCTCTCTCCTTGAAGTTCTTGATGATGCGATAGATTGTTGACTGAGGTGCATTCTTTCTAGCTGCGATACTCTTCCGTGTTAGGCCATTTTTCTGCAATGATGGCTGCACGTGTTTCTTTAGAGATAACCATGGTTAACAGAAGAGAAACAATGATGCCAAGCACCAGCCTCCTTTTAAAGTGTCCAGTGGTGTCATTCTTACTTAATCATGACAGATTGATCTCCAGCCATGTCCTCATCAACACCCACACCTGTGTTAATGGAGCAATCACTGAAAAGAGGTTAGCTGGTCCTTTTAAGGCAGGGCTGCAATGATGTTGAAATGTGTTTTGGGGATAAAGTTCATTTTCTAGCCAAATATTGACTTTGCAAGTAATTGCTGTTAAGCTGATCACTCTTTATAACATTCTGGAGTATATGCAAATTGCCATTAGAAAAAGTGAAGCAGTAGACTTTGTAAAAATTAATATTTGTGTCATTCTCAAAACTTTTGGCCATGACTGTACTATTATATGTGGTGTTATTATATATAATAGTATGTTATTATGTTGGAAGCTACGGGTAGGAGATAGTGCTGCGGGACCAGTGTGGTGTCTGTAAAGTACAATGTGAAGATGCTGGAGGGTGAGTATAAGGCCGGGTCACACATGCGAGAAACTCGCACGATTTCGTGTGAGTCTCTCGCATGAACACCCAGCACTGCCGCCGGCACTCAGACTGGAGCGTGCAGCTGCATAGAAATACATGCTGCATAGAAATACATGCTGCATAGAAATACCGCATGCTCCGGTCCAAGTGATGGCTGCAGTGCTGGGTGTTCATGCGAGAGACTCACACGAAATCGTGCAAATTTCTCGCATGTGTGACCCCGGCCTGTGAATGGGGGTACGGGGCTTATATTTAAAGCCACACTCCAGCACTGAAAAATAACACTGGAGTGCTGCTTTACGAACCCATGGGAGAACTATAACTCTCAGCATGTCCTGCAGATCCTATGGCATACTGGGAGTTATAGTCCACCACAGGAGTGGCAGAGCGCTTTTTTATGTGCTGTATTACTAACCTTTTAATTAATTCTCTGTTGTACAGTGTGTCTGCAGGACCTGTGATGACATCTTGAAGAGGCAGGGCTTTGTGTGGTCATGTGATGCTCCAGCCTGCCCTCTTCATGACCTCATCACAGGTCCTCCACAGGAGCATTCAGCATCGCATCAGCACAGCCCCTGTGCTGTCAGGTATGCGATGCCTCCTGCTGAACTCTGCTCCTGCTGCCTCCTTCTACTTCCCATACAGATCTCCAGCTGCTGCAGGAATCAGGTGCTGGGGAACCATGTGGCTCTGTCATTTGCTGCTCCCCGCTCACTGCTCAGCTGATAGGTGGGCGGAGAAGCGGCTAATGAATATGCACTGCACTTAAGTATCGGGACCAGTGGTTTCCCCAGCGCTGGATTCCTGCAGCAGAGGGGATATTTTCCTGTCTCCTGCGATCTCAATCCACCGCTGCCCCCCTCCCCACATGTTACATTTCGACCATAAGACGCACCCACACTTTCCTCCCAAATTTGGAGGAAAAAAAGTGCGTCTTATGGTCCGAAAAATACGGAAGTGAAGTATTTGGCATTGTACCATGCCTATATTTCTCTGCCGTATCGGAGCATCATGAATTGTGGTATGTGTTAAAGGGGCCCACTGAGACTCTTTGGCCCAGGGCCCACGAAAGCCTGGAGAAAGCACTCCCCCCCCGCAACTTAAGCCAAATAACCCAAATAGTTTTCAATGCGTTACTATTATTATAAACTTAATTAAGGTTGCCAAGCTTAAGTAATAAGAATTGATGTCATTGGCATTGAAATGGGCACTGTAGGTGACTTTTATTCCCCATTGACTTGCATTGGGGTTGGATTTTCAACTCCGACCCGACCATTTCCGTTAGTCGTCCGACTTCGTTCGACTCGACTTTTGAGAAAGTCGGGTTTCACGAAATCCGACTCGACCCTAAAAAAGGCAAAGTCGCTAATCTCTATTCATAACAAAAACATTTGTTTCAAAATTTGTGCTGATATAAAGTAGACATGGGAAATGTTATTTATCAACTAATTTGTGTGATGTGTATCTCTGATTTAAAAGCATAAGAAGTAAAAGTTTGAAAATTGTGACATTTTTGAAATTTTTGCAAAATTTTAGTTTTTTCCACAAATAAATACAAGTCATATGGAAGAAATATTACCACTATCATGAAGTACAATATGTCAAGAAAAAACAATCTCCGAATCAGTGAGGTATGTTAAAGCATTCCAGAATTATAACCTCATAAAGTGACACTTGTCAGAATTGTAAAATTTGGCTAGGTCATTAAGGACAAAATTTGCTCAGTCGTTAAGGGGTTAACCCCCTGATGCACATTTTTCATGTTCCTTCTTCAGACATGCCTTATCTTCCTTCTTCATCAAAACAGCAAACATTCATTGTTAATTTTGTGTTGAGGAAACAACTGAAAACTCCCAGTCATCCGCTTGAACGCCACCTAACAATCATTTTGTCAATTTGATTGTGGTGCAATTACTGCCTTACCAGATTGTTGATTCCGCTGCCTTTCAAAAAATGATGGTGTGAACTCAGCCTTATTACATAATATCAAGTAATTGGTGCAAAAGGAGCCCCAACCAAGTATTGAGTGTATTTACTGAACATGCATTTCAGGAGGCCAACATTTCGGATTTTAAAATAATTTTTAAGGCTGGTGTTATAAAGTATTCTAATTTACTGAGAAATGACTTTTCATTTTCGTAAGTCATAACACAACATTAAAAAGAAATAAACACTTGAAAAAGATCACTCTGTTTGTAATGACTCATTAAAAACGGTTTTACTTTTTGATTTAAGAACCGAATATATTAAATTTCTGATTATATTCTACTGCAATTTTTGGACTAAAGATGCACCGGGCCATAAGATGCACCTAGGGTTTTTGAGGAGGAAAGTTGGAAAAAAAAAAATGAAAAAAAAAAATGTGTCAATTTTGTACTTAATACACTACCTGGAATATCGTCCCCCCAAACCCATGTCTCTAATGTTCTGTGTGGGCCCCCCCCACAAGAGGAGGCCACAAGGGCATTTTTATGACGAATTTTACAAAGTTGATCCTATTGGATATACACCCCGGGAAGTTTTAAAACACCACGAGGCTTAAACCCCAAGATGAAAAGGTCTGTTTAATTGCATGTTTCATATTATTTTTCCATGTTTTTTACTAAGAGTTTCCTATTTTTCTCTAGACCGCTGACTCTGTCACACTGGTGAGTTTTCACCTGAAAAATTAAAATAATAAATAATTTTTTTTTATTGATTTCATTGTATGCATTCCCCCCCCAACATAGGGCCCCTTTTTCTCTTTATTAGTTTTTTTTTTTCCCATTTTT
>JARQOD010005352.1:0-48533 GCA_033576555.1 Oophaga sylvatica
AGCTAACTGGCGCTGCTGAGAGGGAAGTGGAGACTTGGGATACCGTTGATCAGGAGTCGGTACCTGCGATCTTCCTTAAGCTGCATGCCATATTTGAAGACCGCACAGAAACGGATCTCCGGATGGCCTTCTATCACTGTTCACAACAGCCAGGTGACAGCATCCGGGACTACGCTTGCCGACTACAGGGAGCCCTGAGAGCCCTCAAGCAAATTAACAATTTAAATGCTATCGACGAGAATAAAATGCTGAAAGAACAATTTATACAGGGATTGAGATCCCAAGAGGAACGCAGAACTGTAAATTGGTGGTCCTTAGATCATCCGGATGCTACCTTTGATGCCCTAAAGGACATGGCAATAAAAGGGCTGCGGCCCCTGGGCAAACCTGAGGTGGCCACCCAACATCATCAGGCTGAAGTCACTCTGGAACCGGCAGTAACCCCCTTTTCCCCGCTCAGTGGCTGAAGCCAAAGCGCAGGTGACACCTCCTAGTGAATTGGACTGTCTGCGCTCAGAGGTGCGCCAGCTGACTAAAAATCTGGCCGCTGTGATGAGTGCCCTACAGCTGCGGAAAGAGGAGGAAGGGAAGATCTTGTTAGCTGACTGCCCAGAGGACGTTCCGTGGATGCACCGGAGAAGAAAGAAGACGTCGCCCCCCCGGAGGACAACGCCACCCCCAGGAGCAACCTCTGATCAACACCCTCCTCGTCGAGAGATCATCTGTTATCGCTGCAACCGGAAAGGTCATCTGTCTCCACAGTGTCCTTTAAACGGGCAGAACCTGGGTCCAAGGGCCAACACCCAGGAGAATACCCGTCAGGCCCCCTAGACTGGAACCGCAGGTATGTGGGCGGGCGACCCTACCTGTCTATTATTCTAGATGGTATTGCTGTTCCAGCATTGTTAGACACTGGGTCGCAGGTGACCCTAATACCTGATGCCCTATATACTAAGTACTGGTCAATGGACAGTCTTAAACCTCCGAGCCTTGACTTTACCGTGTATGCTTCTAATGGTCTTCCTGTAGAAGTACTTGGGACAAAATGTGTAGATGTAAAGGTGGGCAGAGAGGAGTTGAAAGACCAAGGGCTTCTGGTAGTAAAGACTGTAAATGAGGAGAACGGTTTAAATATAATTTTGGGTACTAACATTATCGGTAATTGTTTGGGAGAAGTTGTGTTCTTGCTCCAACAGCTCGCTGAGATTGCCCGACCAAGGCAGAGAGGAGTAATCCAAAGAGAGATCCGGGCCCTGGTGTGTCAGCAGCAAGCGAAGCTTACAGACGGCGAAATTGGTAATGTACGGTCACTGACTCGGATACTATTGTGATACCCCCAATGAGTGAAATGATCATTTGGTGCAGGGCAGCCATAGGTCTGAGAGGACAGAATTATCAAGCTGTAGTAGAACCCCACCATTCAGAACATAGACCTACACTTATGACTGCTAGAGGAGTAGTAGAAGTGGTGAATGGAAGAGTACCGGTACGGCTTCTCAATTGGGAGATGATGAGGTAAACTTACCCCGTTATGCAACCATTGCTAAACTACATGCTGTTGATAATAATTCTATTCTCCCGGCTGAGTCCTTAGACTCCTGTCAAATAGCGGAGGACAATGACCCAGCAACTCAGGTGGCGGAATGGTGTCAGCAACTCCATGTTGGGACGGACACCACTCCCGCTCACCAGAAGCAAGGGGTATTACGGGTGGTGCAAGAGTACGCCCAAGTGTTTAGCAAAAATCCACTTGATTTTGGGACAATTAAGGGAGTACAACATCATATCCCTACAGGCAATCATCCTCCCATCAAGGAGCGGTACAGGCCTATACCCCCAGCCCATTATCAGAAGGCTAAAGAAATGTTGCATGATATGAAGAAAGCTGGGTGATAAGGGATAGTTGTAGCCCTTGGGCAGCCCCTCTAGTTCTGGTTAAAAAGAAAGATGGTAGTATGAGAATGTGTGTGGATTACAGGCAGGTGAACCGCATAACACACAAGGATGCATACCCGTTACCACGTATAGAGGAATCATTAGCTGCTCTGAAAACGGCTAACTACTTTTCTACCCTCGATCTGACTAGTGGTTACTGGCAAGTGGCTGTGGCTGAGGAGGATCGTGAGAAAACGGCTTTCACCACCCCAATGGGGCTCTGTGAGTTCGACAGAATGCCGTTTGGGCTCAGTAGTGCCCCAGGAACATTTCAGAGAGTGATGGAAAATTGTCTGGGACATCTCAATTTTGAAACCGTGCTGCTATACCTAGACGACGTTATCGTGTATTCCAAGACATATGAGGACCATCTGAAACACCTGGCAGAAGTGTTTGAGTCCCTGTCCAGGTACGGGATGAAATTAAAACCCTCAAAATGCCATCTACTCAAACAGAAGGTACAATACTTGGGGCACATCGTCAGTTCGGAAGGAGTAGCGCCGGACCCAGAGAAAGTCACTGCCATCCAGAAGTGGCCGGAGCCGAAGAACCTTAAGGAAGTGCGACAGTTCCTGGGACTAACGGGTTACTACAGAAGGTTCGTGAAAGATTACACGAAGAAGGCAGCTCCTTTACAGGACCTCCTGGTAGGACAATCCTTAAAGAGCAGAAACCCTCCCTTTAATTGGGGTAAAGAACAGGCTGAAGCATTCCAAAAGATGAAAGAGATCCTGACAGGTGATGAGATCTTAACCTATCCTGATTACAGCCAACCGTTCCTGTTGTACACCGACACCAGTAATGAAGGTTTGGGAGCAGTTCTCAGTCAGAAGCAGAATGGCCAAGAAAAAGTCATCGCATATGCCAGCAGAAAACTCAGGCCAACTGAAAGGAATCCGGAAAATTATAGCAGCTTCAAGCTGGAGTTTCTGGCGCTGGTCTGGGCCATTACTGAAAGATTTAAGCATTATCTGGCCTCCAATAAGTTCACGGCGTACACAGACAACAACCCGTTAACGCACCTGGAAACCGCTAAGCTGGGCGCCATGGAGCAGCGTTGGATGGCTCGGTTGTCCAATTACCAGTTTACTATCAAGTACCGGGCAGGTCGAAAGAATGCTAATGCTGATGCGTTGTCCCGAATGCCGCATGACTCTGATACGGAAGAAGAATCGGACGACCTGGAAGAAATTGAGCTACCTGCGTTCCATCGAAATGGGGTAGTCCACGAGCATCGAGTCCACAGAAAGCAGTATGGTGCAACATTAAATCCTTTACCCCATCACAGTTGGAAAGAGACTCAGGACAGTGATCCAGTGGTCAGCCGCATCAAGGAGTTGTTAAGACAGGAAGGCTCCTCTTTGGAAAAGGAAGCACCTATGTCAGCCAAGCTCCTGTGGAACGAGAAAAGCAGGTTGTTCCTATACCGTGAGAAGTTGTGCAGGAGATACGTCAACCCCAGAACCCATGAGATGGTCTGGCAAATAGTGGTCCCCAAGGCAGACGTCCCAATGGTGTTGGAAGCATACCACGATCAAGCAGGACACTTTGGCTGGAGAAAGCTGGAGACCCTGTTGAGATGCCGGTTCTACTGGGTAGGAATGCGCAGCTCCATCGAGAGGTGGTGTCGGAACTGTGGACCCTGTGGTCTCAGAAGAAAGGACTACGGTAGTCAGAAGGCACCCCTGCAACCTATCCGGACGACTCGCCCCCTGGAGATTGTGGCCCTGGACCACGTCAAATTGTCGCCAAGTAGATCTGGATACTCGTACGCCCTGACCATGGTGGACCATTACTCCAGATTCCTGGTGGTTGTTCCAGTTAAGGACCAGACCGCAGTGACGGCCGCGAAAACCTTTCAAGCAAGCTTCTGCAGACCGCATGGGTATCCGGAGCAAGTATTAACCGATCAGGGACCTGCTTTCGAAGCTGATTTATTCAAGGAATTCTGTCACATGTACGGGTGCAAGAAAATAAGAACAACACCATATCACCCTCAAACCAACGGTCTTTGCGAAAAAATGAACCATATTGTCCTTGATTTGTTGAGATCCATGCCGTTGGAAGACAGGAATCGATGGCCGGATTTACTACCTGATTTGGTTGATTTGTATAACCATATACCTGTCAGTTCCACTAACTGCACTCCAGCCTATCTTATGAGAGCAAGGCCCGGAAGACTACCAATGGATCTAGAACTTGGAGTGGTAGAACCGGAGGCAGACAACGCTGTTGAAAACTGGGACGTCAATCGGCAAGAGCAATACAGAAGAGTACAAATCTGTGTGGAGGAAAGTCTCAACAAGGCACGGGAGAAACAGGAAGATGTTTACAACCGAAATGCTCCTGCCAAGCCTTTGATGCCTGGAGAGGTAGTATTAAAAAGAAAAAGGAAGATGCACAAATTGGATAACCAGTGGGAACAAGAACCCTACGTTGTACAAGATTCTAAATATGACAACAGAAAAGTTTGTATCATCAGTAAGGACGGAGGAAGAACAATAACCACTGTGTCCAGAGACCATTTGAAATTGTGTCCAGAACCCTTAAACTGTTGTGACAAGAACCCTGTCATCAATCAAAAAGAAAGGAAAGAAGAGGTCATACACACCGATCTGGGAGATTTTCCTGCGGATTGGCCTAGACTGGGAGATGCTGTAATAGTTCCGGTGTTGCAGTTTTATCAGCCACAAGAGGAAGTTTTACCTCCAGTTGTGCCCGTGGTGCCAGTCGAGCCCGTTCAGGAGTTACCCATCCCAGCAACACCTCAACCTATGGAATCTCAAGAAGGATCATCTGAAGCAGCGCCCCATACTATGGGATCCCCTGGTGAAGCTGACTCACACCGCCCAGCCATCAGTACGCTTGCCAGATCCATAGAAAGATTGAGGCAGTTCTTATAACGAATTGATGTGAATATTGTAAAAAGTCTATATATATATATGTGTTTTTCCCTATTATGTCTTATAATGGACTCAGAGGCTGAGGACTGAGCCAGCCCAAAAACTGTATCCTGTAAATAGTTGCACTAAGGTGCCTTTTAATGATTTCACATGAAGCCTTGACTTACCTCTGAACATAAAACCCGTGTGGTGAGGCACTGAGTGAGGTCTGCATTCGGATGTCCTGCAGCCCACCCAGGACCCACGTTGAAGGTTTGGTGCGGGTCCTTCACAAGTATATTGTCTATTTTTATGAACATGTTTATTTAATATTTGTATTTCTCTATAATGTTATTGTTCGCAACGTTTAAGACATCCTTACCTCCCGGATGGGACGAATTAATGTTTAATGTTCAATGTTTAATGCATAAACAAAATGTCTCTTTGTATTTTACAGCCCGGGAGTGCTGTCGTTTACCATGGGGGAATGTGTAGCCCTGGTACACAATACCAGGAGGATGAGTGGAGAGGTAACAGTTAAGGGCTCTTCATAACATCACGTACACTTCTGACACACCCAGCAGGGGTGTGGAAGGGAGTGATTTAGTCAGTCAGTTTCCTGTCCTTGGACAGAGTAGACGTGTCCAGTCTGAGCCTGTTAGCAGTTCAGAAAGTGGAGGCTAGTACAGGTGGCCTAGTTCACCTCAGCCTAGTCAGAGCTGTGCCCCACTGGAAGACAGACTGAGATATCTATTAAGAGTCGAGCAAATCGAAGGGCAAAGTGGAAGGAATATTTCAAAAAGTGCTTTTGGCTTGGAGAAGTCCTGCACATTGCTACCGGTCACTGGGGACCGAAGGATCACTATTAGCTACAAGCATAGTGGTAAGAAAACCAGAGATTTACCGGACCAAATAGTCAGTACGTAACTGGGGTCAGGGGGAGTGAAGACTTTGAGCCTGATCAGCAAGATAGGAATTCAACTCTCTCACAAGAAGGCTCCGACCACAAAACTGACTGGGCAGTACAGCTTTGGAATAGCTGGAATTATAGAGGGAACTACGCTGCAGGCTGGTTGTACTCATCGTGTTGAAAGTAAAGGAGGCCCCTAACTTGCTTAACCGTTGCCTCAAAGCTCATCCTCCATCAACCCCATCAGCCTCCCTGGGACCTGCCTTACCATCTTACAAGTAAAGGTATGGAAAGACGCTGACGGTGTGAGACTGAGTTATTTACTTGCATGCCTGCACAACCCTGCTTTAACTATCGACCTGAGGGAAGAGTCCTACCTGTAGGGGACCTGACATCTAGCTGCATCACCATCCCCTCAGAGATCTACAGCAGCGCTGGTACAAATTACCAGAGACTACAGGTGGCGTCACGAACTGTATATAAATCTATCCCCTGTAAATATTCCCCCAACATACGCCAGACCGCCAGGGCCACAGACCGAGCCACAGCTACCTGTGACAATCCCCATAGACTTCCATGGGCTCGGCTCTGAGTACCCCATTGCCCTGGTAACCCACAATTGTGGTGGCGGGTCGACACAGAGACATTGGCTGGAAGGAGCCAGACATCAGGTGGTGGTCCTCACGGACCATAAGAATCTGGTTTATCTCGAATCAGCCAAGCGACTTAATCCTAGTCAGGCCAGGTGGGCCTTGTTTTTCACACATTTTAATTTTGTGGTTTCTTTTCTTCCTGGCACTAAGAATGTTAAGGCGGATGCCCTCTCGAGGAGTTTCTTTGCGGACTCTCCTGAGTTATCTGATCCTGCTGTTATTTTGAAAGAGGGTGTAGTACTTTCCGCCATCTCGCCCAATTTATGACTGGCTCTGGAAGGGTGTCAGGAGGATAAACCTGAGCGCTGCCCTATTGGGAAATTATTTGTCCCAGACCAGTGGAAGAAGAGTGTGATGTCTGAGATTCATTGTTCCGCGTTGGCTGGTCATCCTGGGATTTTTGGTACCAGAGACTTGGTGAGTCGGTCCTTTTGGTGGCCTACTTTGTCTCGTGACGTCAGGGAATTTGTGCAGTCCTGTGGGACTTGCTCTCGTTCCAAGCCTTGCTCTCGCTCTAGTGGTTTGTTAATGCCATTACCTGTGACCAAGAGGCCATGGATCCATATCTCTATGGATTTTATTTCCGACCTCCCTGTTTCTCAGAAAATGACCGTTATCTGGGTAATCTGTGATAGGTAATGGCACAAGATGTATCATCTTGGAAAACCTAAGTTACCTTCCTCCTCCGAATTGGTGCCTTTGTTCCTTCAGCACGTGGTTCGGTTATATGGCATTCCGGAGAACATTGTGTCTGACAGAGGATTCCAGTTTGTTTCCGGATTTTGGAGGATATTTTGTTCTAAACTTGGTGTTCAATTATCTTTCTCCTCTGCATTTCATCCTCAGACCAATGGACAAACCGAGAGAACAAACCAGACCTTGGAGACTTATTTGAGATATTTTGTGTCTGCTGATCAAGATGACTGGGTCTCTTTTTTGCCTTTGGCTGAGTTTGCTCTTAATAATAGGGCTAGCTCTGCCACCTTGATGTCTCCATTTTTCTGCAATTCTGGGTTTCACCCTCGATTTTCTTCAGGACAGGCGGAGGCTTCTGTCTGTTCGGTTGTTGACTCTGTTGTGGAGCGTATGCAGCAGATTTGGGACCAGGTAGTGGAGAGGTTGTCTCTCTCTCAGGAGAAGGCCCAATGGTTTGCCAACCGGCATAGGACTGATGGTCCTCGGTTTAAAGTGGGGGACTTGGTTTGGTTGTCCTCAAGAAATATCCCTTTGAGGGTTGCATCTCCAAAGTTTAAGCCTTGGTTCATTGGACCTTATAAGATCATGGAGATTCTTAATCCTGTTTCCTTCCGTTTGCTTCTTCCAGGGACATTTAAAATCCATAACGTGTTCCACAAGTCCTTATTGAAGAGGTTTGTCGAGCCAGTGGTTCCTATGGCTGCGCCTCCTGATCCTGTTTTGGTTGAGGGCAATCTGGAGTATGTGGTTGAGAAAATATTGGATTCTCGTTTTTCTAGACAGAAACTCCAGTATTTGGTTAAGTGGAGAGGTTATGGTCAGGAGGACAATTCTTGGGTGTTTGCTTCGGACATCCATGCTAGGAGACTGATCCGTGCCTATCACTGAGCTCATCCTGATCGGCCTGGTTGCACAAATGAGGGTTCGGTGACCCCTCCTCAAGGGGGGGTACTGTTATGAATGTGCTAGAGATGGTTTCTGAGCAGAGGCTCCCTCTGGTGGTTACAGACAGTACTGAACCTTACAGCGAGGAATGGCAATCTAGGATCACTGACTGGACTGATATAAGGGAGGTTCCCTCCCATGACGGTCGCCGGTGATCAATTGTTCTTGTCTCAATTGTGGTTCCTAGTTCATTTGGAAGTTTGCTGGAGTCTCGCATGCATCTGCTGCTTTCAGATAAGATATTTTCTGCTTTTCTTTTTGTGCTTGCTTTTTGCATAATTTTCTGCACTTTTGTGGAGGTCAGCCGGGTCCCCTCCTGGGGCCTGTGCTCCTCTCAGTTAATCTGTAGCCACTGTTATTTGTTCATTTGCTTTTCCTGTTTTTTCAGTGGCTGCGGCTTAGTTTTGTTACACCAGAGATCTGATTTAGGTGGTGGAGGTCGTGTGATCTCAGGTGTTTTTGCAATCAGAAGAGTTGGTATTTTTAGGGGTTTTTGTTGGATTGCAGTGAGAATCCTTTCCTGTACTTTTCTGTCTAGACAGATTGGGCCCCAGCGTTTGCTCATTCTAGTTTCTGTCTGTGTCCGTGCTTCTTCTTGTCTAACCGCCATTACATGTTTGGGGGCTTCCTATTTTCTTTGGGGATCTGCTCCGGGACAGATAGCTTTCATCTTTCTGTCTTTAGGTGTAGTTATCTCTCAGGCTGTGACGTGGCGTCTAGGATCAATGTAGGAACACTCCACGGCTACCTCTAGTTGTGTGGTTAGTTCAGGTTACTGCAATTCAATAGGTTCCAGCCTCTCTGGTGTATTGTCGTTTTTGCTTTTTCTCCTCATCTACCTAAACACAACAGGACCCTATCCGGATCATCATAGAACAACCCCATAGCAGTAAAAAATGCTTCTACTGACGTCAAACAAGGATCATTAGGTGGTAACGAATATGCTCAGATTTGGGGATCACTTCGCAACAAAGACATAATAATCCCCACACGCTGTGATTCACTCCCTGAGGATCCAGGTCTAAGCCGATAATATAGTAACCATGCATTTTTAAATGTAAAAAATTCCTGCCGTTTAGCAGAAAAAAACTTAGGCAGTCCTACCTTAGGCTCTTCACAGCGTACTCCAGGACAATTACTCACGTGCTGTTGCAGGCTGGCTACCTTTAAAGTTAACCCTTGCAAGTGTTGAGTAAGTTCCTGGACGCTGTTCATATTGAAGGACTCCGGGAGAGAGAAAAAAAAAAGATATCCTTTTCCCTTTTTTTTTTATATGTGCTGGTTGGACATACTGTTATGGGTCTGCAACTCATGAATAGAGCGGAGGGAGAATCTGACCCTGCACTAGGACTAGACTCAATCCCTACAATGGGGCGGGCGACCTATTCCTTGCGAATAGACCCATCGACGATCCTAGTCTAGACTCAAGCAAAGACCTGAAGGAGGGGGAAGGGGATCCCTGAAAGATCTAGGGACTGGGAACAAAACACTGGTAACCTCCTAGCAGGGAAATAGAGGAAGCTGCAGAAACAAAAGGAAAAAACAAAAAGACTACGCAAGCAGAACTAGAGGTCCCAGAACTGCACAAAGTATAGCACAAAGCTATCAAGGCTCCTAGCCAGAACTCAAGCGGATTAACACTGATGTCCAGCAAGAACTGGGAGGCAGGTGCAGGGTAATAAAGGGTGATACAATCACCTGACCAACGACAAGCCCAGCACCAGTGGAAAACAGACCAGCAGCCAGAAACCACAACAAGATGGCGAATGCTCAAACTGAATAGATTCTAACAATATTGGACTTTAGATTTTGCTGGAATGGCTTGAAGGTGTCATGTCACATTCGCAGAGCCCCTGAGGTGCCAGAACAGCAGAGCCCCAACAAAAGTGACCTAATTTTACAAACTACATATCTCAATGAATTCAACTAAGGGTACAGTGATCATATTGAAACCATAGGTGTGTCATATAATTTCATACCTTTGGGTGGTGTAGAAAAAATAATTAAATTTTTGCCACAAAAAAATTGTTTTGGCCACAGATTTTACATTTTCACACTGGGAAATTGGTAAAAATGGAAATAAAATTTGTCACACAATTTCTCGGAATTGTGGGAATACCCCATATGTGGCTGTACAGTACTGTAAATTAT
The DNA here is from genome assembly GCA_033576555.1 of Oophaga sylvatica. NCBI lineage: Eukaryota > Metazoa > Chordata > Amphibia > Anura > Dendrobatidae > Oophaga > Oophaga sylvatica. Next base: position 10,173 of record JARQOD010005352.1, read on the forward strand.
CCTAGAATAGTTTGCAGACTCCACGTACAGAGCCCCATAATGCTAGAAGAGATGAATCCTCTCTTAAGTGTCCTCATTTTTTAAATTACACCCCTCTGGGAATTTATCCACCGCAGAAGTGAATGTTGCTGAGTGAAAATTGCAAATCTGTCCATGAATTTCCCTTACTTATTGTAGCGCTCGTACAGTGTAGTGTCTGCACATTTCAGTTCCCATTACATTGTAGTATATTGTGCCCAGCTCGAGCTTCTGGAGACATGGACCCCATAGATTAAGCGGATTCTCATCACTACAGTAATGCCAAACATGTAGACACTTAAATGAGGTTTAGGCACCCTGTGGGGCACAGAAGAGAGGGGGGCATTTGGATTTGGGAGCGTGTTATTTGCTGGTTTTCTTTTGGGGGGCAAGGGGCCATAGTGCTTTGCCAGAACTTTTGTACTAGCAGTAATGTGGAAGCCCCCTATATTTCACTTGGTGGATGACGGACCTGTGTAGGGACTTTCTATTTTTTGTGTATTGAGTTTAAGCTTTTATTGGGAACATTTTACATACAATTTTGGATCACATTTATTCTGCGCTTTACGCTGAGCACTTACATCGGGGTTTCCAACTAAGTCTCCGAAAGACATAATTAAGATGAAACCCCCGATAGATCCATTCACTATAATGAGGCAGCAGAGTTACTCTGTACTGTCTGACCTCTGTTCAGCAGTATTCTTTTAAGAAGTGGACAATACTGTAGCCAACCGCACTTTTCTGCACCCTTAAAAAGACGAACACCGCCAAATCATAGTCCAGACAGCAACCACAGTGTCTCTATCTGCCCCGTTATAGGGTATTTAATGCCAGGGGTTCCATCTGAATCACGCATGTAAGATATTTACATGGACACCCCGGTGTAAGCGCTCAGCTTAGAGCGAAGTATAAAAGTGATCCAAGCCTCGATCTTTGTGAGGCAGAATAAACAAATCAAGAATTGGTATTATTCATTTTTTACGCCATTCCTTATGCGGTATAAGTGGTTAGACAACTTTATTCTTCGTGTCTGTGAGATTATGGCGATACCAGATTTATATAGTTTTTTTATGTTTGGCTGCTATCACACACTAAAAACACTCTTTTTTGAAAATCAATGTTTTTTTCATTGCCATATTCTGAGAGCTATAATTTTTCTATATTACCGCTGACATAGTCATGTGAGAGTTTGTTTTTTTGCAGGATCAATTGACGGTTTCATTGGTACCATTTTCGTGCACATAACATTTTTTGATCACTTTCTATTAATTTTTGGGAGGCAGAATGAAGTAAAACCAGATATTTAGAAATTGAATGTTGGGTTTCTTTTTATGCCATTCACTGTGTGGTAACAGTGATAAGATGGCTTTATTTTTCAGGTCAGTACAATTACAGAGATACCACATTTATATCTTTTTTTTTTTATAAAAAAATAAATATTTTTGCATTGTTATATTCTGAGAGCTATAACTTTTTTTATTTTTCCACAGATGGAGCAGTATGTCAGCTTGTTTTTATGCTGGACAAGATGACGTTTTCAGCCATACCAATTTTACATCGTCTTTTTGATTGCATATTATTCAACTTTTTGTTCGGCGGTATGATGAAAAAGCATAGTTTTTTTGCACTTTGTTTACGTTGTTCACTGGAGTGATTAACTAGTGTGAAAGTATGTTTCCATGTTCAAGAAATCATCAGGATTTGCTGCGTATTGGACGCTGCGTACAGCCGCAGCGTCCAATCCACAGCGTCCAGATGTTACAGCATAGTGGAGGGGATTTTATGAAATCCCGTTTCCACTATGCATGCAGGGTCGCATCCGGCTTCCCTGTGTAACCGGACATGCGGCGCGTCTTTCCAGACCGCAGCATGTCAATTTATGTTGCAGAGACGCTCTGTCTCCGCAAGATAAATAACCCTGTCTATGGATATGATGCGGTGATTCCGCATGTGTTCAATGAACATATCAGCGTTCAGGGAGAGACTTGGAACACAAAACCGAGGCGCATGCGCACTACTGCTTTTCGGCTTTGCCCGCAGTTGGGCAAAGCATACTGCGCACGCGCAAAATGTGTACGCAGTCTCCGATATTTACGGCAAAGGATGGGTACAGCTAGCTGAGGAGGGGTGGAGTGAGGGAACAGAGGCAACGCCCATCGGACCGGACCGAACAGATTACCATACAGCGCGGGACAAATGAAAAAGGTTTTTATGGATGATATGTGTCGACCCGCCACCACAATTGTGGGTTACCAGGGCAATGGGGTACTCAGAGCCGAGCCCGTAGAAGTCTATGGGGATTGTCACAGGTAGCTGTGGCTCGGTCTGTGGCCCTGGCGGTCTGGCGTATGTTGGGGGAATATTTACAGGGATTGATTTATGTACAGTTCGTGACGCCACCTGTAGTCTTCTGGTAATTTATACCAGCGCTGCTGTAGATCTCTGAGGGGATGGTGATGCAGCTAGATGTCGGGTCCCCTACAGGTGGGACTGGTCCCTCAGATCGGGAGTTAGGTAGGGATTGTGCAGGCATGCAATAATAACTCAGTCTCACACGATCAGCGTCTTTCCATACCTTTACTTGTAAGATGTTCAAGCAGGTCCCAGGGAGGCTGATGGGGTTGGTGGAGGATGAGCTTTGAGGCAACAGCTAAGCAACTTAGGGGCCTCCTTTACTTTCAACACAATGATGAGTACAACCAGCTTGCAGCGTAGTTCTCTCAATAACTACAGCTAATCCAAAGCTGTACTTCCCAGTCAGGTTTGTGGTGGAGCCTTTCTGTGAGGGAGCTGAATTCTTATTTTGTCCTGCAGAGACTCAAAGTCTTCGCTTCCCCTGACCCCAGTTACGTACTGACTATAAGGGGCTTGTTTGCCGCGACCTAGGGTCCGGTAAATCTCTGGTTTTCTCTTCACTATGCTTGTAGCTAATAGTGATCCTTCGGTCCCCAGTGACCGGTAGCAATGTGCAGGACTTTTCCAAGCCAAACGCACTTTTCCAATAATCTTCCTTCCACTTTGCCCTTCGATTTGCTCGACTCTTAATAGTTAGTTCAGTCTTTCTTCCAGTGGGGCACAGCTCTGACTAGACTAAGGTGAATTAGACCACCTGTACCAGCCTCCACGTTCTGAACTGATGACAGGCTCAAACTGGACACGTCTACTCTGTCCAAGGACAGGAAACTGACTGACTAGAAAATCACTCCCTTCCACACCCCTGCTGGGTGTGTCAGAAGTGTACATGATGTCATGAAGAGACCTTAACTGTTACCTCTCCACTCATCCTCCTGGTATTGTGTACCAGGGCTACACATTCCCCCATGGTAAACGACAGCACTCCCGGGCTGTAAAATATAAAAGAGACATTTTTGTTTATGCATGAAAACATTAACAATAACATTAATTCGTCCCATCCGGGAGGTGAGGATATCTTGAACGTTGCAAACATTAACATTATATATAGAAATACAAATATTAAATAGCATTCAATAAATATACAGTATACTTGTGAAGGACCCGCACCAAACCTTCAACGTGGGTCCTGGGTGGGCTGCAGGACATCCAAATGCAGACCTCACTCAGTGCCACACCACACGGGTTTTTGGTTCAGAGGTAAGTCAAGGTTTCATGTGAAACCATTAAAAAGGCACTTTAGTGCAACTATTTACAGGATACAGTTTTTGGGCTGGCTCAGTCCTCAGCCTCTGAGTCCATTGTTAAACAAAGACATAATAGGGAAAAACACATATATATATATAGACTTTTTACAGTATTCACATGAATTCGTTATAACTACTGCTGATATCTAATGGGTAATTTCCCTTTGGTGGTTCGCTCTGATCTACGTGGTGTAGCTTCAGGTATATCAAGTTGCGATCTGTCTGCACTGCGTAACGGCAAACTATAGAACTGCCTTAATCTTTCTATGGATCTGGCAAGCGTGCTGATGGCTGGGCGGTGTGAGTCAGCTTCACCAGGGGATCCCATAGTATGGGGCGCTGCTTCAGATGATCCATCTTGAGGTTCCACAGGTGGAGGTGTTGCTGGGATGGGTAACTCCTGAGCGGGCTCAACTGGCACCACAGGCACAACTGGAGGTAGAACTTCCTCTTGTGGCTGATAAAACTGCAACACTGGAATTATCACAGCATCTCCCAGTCTAGGCCAATCCGCAGGAAAATCTCCCAGATCGGTGTGTATGACCTCTTCCTTTCTTTCTCCTTGATTGAGGACAGGGTTCTTTTCACAACGCTTTAAGTGTTCTGGACACAACTTCAAATGATCTCTGGACACAGTGGTTGTTGTTCTTCCTCCGTCTTTACTGACGACACAAACTTTTCTGTTGTCATATTTAGAATCTTGTATGACGTAGGGTTCTTGCTCCCACTGATTATCCAATTTGTGCATCTTCCTTTTTCTTTTTAATACTACCTCTCCAGGCATCAAAGGCTTGGCAGGAGCATTTTGGTTGTAAACATCTTCCTGTTTCTCCCGTGCCTTATTGAGACTTTCCTCCACACAGATTTGTACTCTTCTGTATTGCTCTTGCCGATTGATGTCCCAGTTTTCCACGGCATCGTCTGCCTCCGGTTCTACCACTCCAAGTTCTAAATCCATTGGTAGTTTTCCGGGCCTTGCTCGCATAAGATAAGCTGGAGTGCAGTTAGTTGAGCTTACAGGTATATGATTATACAAATCAACCAAATCAGGTAGTAAATCCGGCCAACGATTCCTGTCTTCCAACGGTATGGATCTCAACAAGTCAAGGACAACATGGTTCATCTTTTCACAAAGACCGTTGGTTTGAGGGTGGTATGGTGTTGTTCTTATTTTCTTGCACCCGTACATGTGACAGAATTCCTTGAATAAATCAGCTTCGAAAGCAGGTCCCTGATCGGTTAAGACTTGCTCCGGATACCCATGCGGTCTGCAGAAGCTTGCTTGAAAGGTTTTCGCGGCCGTCACTGCGGTCTGGTCCTTAACTGGAACAACTACCAGAAATCTGGAGTAATGGTCCACCATGGTCAAGGCGTATGAGTATCCAGATCTACTTGGCGACAATTTGACATGGTCCAGGACCACAATCTCCAGGGGACGAGTCGTCCGGATAGGTTGCAGGGGTGCCTTTTGACTACCGTAGTCCTTTCTTCTGAGACCACAGGGTCCACAGTTTCGACACCACCTCTCGATGGAGCTGCGCATCCCTACCCAATAGAACCGGCATCTCAACAGGGTCTCCAGCTTTCTCCAGCCAAAGTGTCCTGCTTGATCGTGGTATGCTTCCAACACCATTGGGACGTCTGCCTTGGGGACCACGATTTGCCAGACCATCTCATGGGTTCTGGGGTTGACGTATCTCCTGCACAACTTCTCACGGTATAGGAACAACCTGCTTTTCTCGTTCCACAGGAGCTTGGCTGACATAGGTGCATCCTTTTCCAGAGAGGAGCCTTCCTGTCTTAACAACTCCTTGATGCGGCTGACCACTGGATCACTGTCCTGAGTCTCTTTCCAACTATGATGGGGTAAAGGATTTAATGTTGCACCATTCTGCTTTCTGTGGACTCGATGCTCGTGGACTACCCCATTTCGATGGAACGCAGGTAGCTCAATTTCTTCCAGGTCGTCCGATTCTTCTTCCGTATCAGAGTCATGCGGCATTCGGGACAACGCATCAGCATTAGCATTCTTTCGACCTGCCCGGTACTTGATAGTAAACTGGTAATTGGACAACCGGGCCATCCATCGCTGCTCCATGGCACCCAGCTTGGCGGTTTCCAGGTGCGTTAACGGGTTGTTGTCTGTGTACGCCGTGAACTTATTGGAGGCCAGATAGTGCTTAAATCTTTCAGTAATGGCCCAGACCAGCGCCAGAAACTCCAGCTTGAAGCTGCTATAATTTTCCGGATTCCTCTCCGTTGGCCTGAGTTTTCTGCTAGCATAAGCGATGACTTTTTCTTGGCCATTCTGCTTCTGACTGAGAACTGCTCCCAGCCCTTCATTACTGGCGTCGGTGTACAACAGGAACGGTTGGCTGTAATCAGGATAGGTTAAGATCTCATCACCTGTCAGGATCTCTTTCATCTTTTGGAATGCTTCAGCCTGTTCTTTACCCCAATTAAAGGGAGGGTTTCTGCTCTTTAAGGATTGTCCTACCAGGAGGTCCTGTAAAGGAGCTGCCTTCTTCGTGTAATCTTTCACGAATCTCCTGTAGTAACCTGTTAGTCCCAGGAACTGTCGCACTTCCTTAAGGTTCTTCGGCTCCGGCCACTTCTGGATGGCAGTGACTTTCTCTGGGTCTGGCGCTACTCCTTCCGAACTGACGATGTGCCCCAAGTATTGTACCTTCTGTTTGAGTAGATGGCATTTTGAGGGTTTCAACTTCATCCCGTACCTAGACAGGGACTCGAATACTTCTGCCAGGTGCTTCAGATGGTCCTCATATGTCTTGGAATACACGATAACGTCGTCTAGGTATAGCAGCACGGTTTCAAAATTGAGATGTCCCAGACAGTTTTCCATCACTCTCTGAAATGTTCCTGGGGCACTACTGAGCCCAAACGGCATTCTGTCGAACTCACAGAGCCCCATTGGGGTGGTGAAAGCCGTTTTCTCACGATCCTCCTCAGCCACAGCCACTTGCCAGTAACCACTAGTCAGATCGAGGGTAGAAAAGTAGTTAGCCGTTTTCAGAGCAGCTAATGATTCCTCTATACGTGGTAACGGGTATGCATCCTTGTGTGTTATGCGGTTCACCTGCCTGTAATCCACACACATTCTCATACTACCATCTTTCTTTTTAACCAGAACTAGAGGGGCTGCCCAGGGGCTACAACTATCCCTTATCACCCCAGCTTTCTTCATATCATTCAACATTTCTTTAGCTTTCTGATAATGAGCTGGAGGTATGGGCCTATACCGCTCTTTGATGGGAGGATGACTGCCAGTAGGGATATGATGTTGTACTCCCTTAATTGTCCCAAAATCAAGTGGATTTTTGCTAAACACTTGGGCGTACTCTTGCACCACCCGTAATACCCCTTGCTTCTGGTGAGCGGGAGTGGTGTCCGTCCCAACATGGAGTTGCTGACACCATTCCGCCACCTGGGTTGCTGGGTCATTGTCCTCCTCTATTTGACAGGAGTCTAAGGACTCAGCCGGGAGAATAGAATTATTATCAACAGCATGAAGTTTAGCAATGGTTGCATAACGGGGTAAATTTACCTCATCATCTCCCCAATTGAGAAGCCGTACCGGTACTCTTCCATTCACCACCTCTACTACTCCTCTAGCAGTCATAAGTGTAGGTCTATGTTCTGAATGGTGGGGTTCTACTACAGCTTGGTAATTCTGTCCTCTCAGACCTATGGCTGCCCTGCACCAAATGATCATTTCACTCATTGGGGGTATCACAATAGGATCTGAGTCAGTGACCCGTACATTACCAATTTCGCCGTCGGTAAGCTTCGCTTGCTGCTGACACACCAGGGCCCGGATCTCTCTTTGGATTACTCCTCTCTGCCTTGGTCGGGCAATCTCAGCGAGCTGTTGGAGTAAGAACACAACTTCTCCCAAACAATTACCGATAATGTTAGTACCCAAAATGATATTTAAACCGTTCTCCTCATTTACAGTCTTTACTACCAGAAGTCCTTGGTCTTTCAACTCCTCTCTGCCCACCTTTACATCTACACATTTTGTTCCGAGTACTTCTACAGGAAGACCATTAGAAGCATACACAGTAAAGTCAAGGCTCGGAGGTTTAAGACTGTCCATTGACCAGTACTTGGTATATAGAGCATCAGGTATTAGGGTCACCTGGGACCCAGTGTCTAACAATGCTGGAACAGCAATACCATCTAGAATAATAGACAGGTAGGGTCGCCCGCCCACATACCTGCGGTTCCAGTCTAGGGGGCCTGACGGGTATTCTCCTGGGTGTTGGCCCTTGGACCCAGGTTCTGCCCGTTTAAAGGACACTGTGTAGACAGATGACCTTTCCGGTTGCAGCGATAACAGATGATCTCTCGACGAGGAGGGTGCTGATCAGAGGTCGCTCCTGGGGGTGGCGTTATCCTCCTCCGGGGGGCGACGTCTTCTTTCTTCTCCGGTGCATCCACGGAACGTCTTCTGGGCAGTCGGCTAACGAGATCTTTCCTTCCTCCTCTCTCCGCAGCTGCAAGGCACTCATTACAGCAGCCAGATTTTTAGTCAGCTGGCGCACCTCTGAGCGCAGACAGTCCAATTCACTAGGAGGTGTCACCTGCGCTTTGGCTTCAGCCACTAACGGGGAACAGGGGGTTACTGCCGGTTCCAGAGTGACTTCACCCTGATGATGTTGGGTGGCCACCTCAGGTTTGCCCAGGGGCCGCAGCCCTTTTATGGCCATGTCCTTTAGGGCATCAAAGGTAGCATCCGGATGATCTAAGGACCACCAATTTACCGTTCTGCGTTCCTCTGGGGATCTCAATCCCTGTATAAATTGTTCTTTCAGCATTCTATTCTCGTCGATAGCATTTAAATTGTTAATTTGCTTGAGGGCTCTCAGGGCTCCCTGTAGTCGGCAAGCATAGTCCCGGATGCTGTCACCTGGCTGTTGTGAACAGTGATAGAAGGCCATCCGGAGATCCGTTTCTGTGCGGTCTTCAAATATGGCATGTAGCTTCAGGAAGATCGCAGGTACCGACTCCTGATCAACGGTATCCCAGGTCTCCACTTCCCTCTCAGCAGCGCCAGTTAGCTGCCCTATTAGCACAGCAGCTTTTTGTCTCTCAGGCATGGAGTACATTTCTAGGATGCTGCATAACTTCCGCTTGAAGCCTGCTAATGTGCCTGGCTCACCGCTGTATTGGGGAAGCCATTTCGCCCCAGGCATATATGGGAGCGTTAGTGGCATGATCGGGACTACCGGACTGGTGCAGGGCCTGCGCCCCCATCTGGCGCTACAATACCAGACGGTGCGGGATTGGGGACTCCGGCTGGGGCCGCACTGTCAGCCGGTTGTTGTGACATCTTAGCGCCCCCTTGGTTAAACGGAGCCTACCGGTTTCAGACGCTGCTATTTCACAGGCACCGCAGTGGGAACAGGACCTTCGTCGCAGGCGCTCTGATGTCAGAGCGTTCACTTCCTGTTGCAGGACCTGCCGATGAGTCAGAGCCGGGGGCGTGTCCAAGACTCTGCGCGCTCTCTCAGGTACGCCCACCTTCTTCTCCAGCGCCTGAGGGCGCGAATATGGCGACAAAGATGGCGATTTTTGGCGCCAAACAATAGCAACAGTCTTTTTCACCAAAACACTCCACAGGCACACAGGGCTCGCAATGCTGCAAGTTTCGGATCCTGTTCGTGACGCCAAGTTTTTGTGTCGACCCGCCACCACAATTGTGGGTTACCAGGGCAATGGGGTACTCAGAGCCGAGCCCGTAGAAGTCTATGGGGATTGTCACAGGTAGCTGTGGCTCGGTCTGTGGCCCTGGCGGTCTGGCGTATGTTGGGGGAATATTTACAGGGGATTGATTTATGTACAGTTCGTGACGCCACCTGTAGTCTTCTGGTAATTTATACCAGCGCTGCTGTAGATCTCTGAGGGGATGGTGATGCAGCTAGATGTCGGGTCCCCTACAGGTGGGACTGGTCCCTCAGATCGGGAGTTAGGTAGGGATTGTGCAGGCATGCAATAATAACTCAGTCTCACACGATCAGCGTCTTTCCATACCTTTACTTGTAAGATGTTCAAGCAGGTCCCAGGGAGGCTGATGGGGTTGGTGGAGGATGAGCTTTGAGGCAACAGCTAAGCAACTTAGGGGCCTCCTTTACTTTCAACACAATGATGAGTACAACCAGCTTGCAGCGTAGTTCTCTCAATAACTACAGCTAATCCAAAGCTGTACTTCCCAGTCAGGTTTGTGGTGGAGCCTTTCTGTGAGGGAGCTGAATTCTTATTTTGTCCTGCAGAGACTCAAAGTCTTCGCTTCCCCTGACCCCAGTTACGTACTGACTATAAGGGGCTTGTTTGCCGCGACCTAGGGTCCGGTAAATCTCTGGTTTTCTCTTCACTATGCTTGTAGCTAATAGTGATCCTTCGGTCCCCAGTGACCGGTAGCAATGTGCAGGACTTTTCCAAGCCAAACGCACTTTTCCAATAATCTTCCTTCCACTTTGCCCTTCGATTTGCTCGACTCTTAATAGTTAGTTCAGTCTTTCTTCCAGTGGGGCACAGCTCTGACTAGACTAAGGTGAATTAGACCACCTGTACCAGCCTCCACGTTCTGAACTGATGACAGGCTCAAACTGGACACGTCTACTCTGTCCAAGGACAGGAAACTGACTGACTAGAAAATCACTCCCTTCCACACCCCTGCTGGGTGTGTCAGAAGTGTACATGATGTCATGAAGAGACCTTAACTGTTACCTCTCCACTCATCCTCCTGGTATTGTGTACCAGGGCTACACAGATACATGGGGAGTCAGGGGGTTTCATAAGTAGTTGTGGAATGCATAGCTGACACCGAATTAACTGATGTTTTTAGCTGGTAGGCAAAAAAAGTGGTGACAGGTTCCCTTTAACTTTACTAATCTGGTCAAATTCATACTACAAAAAAATATCACCCAACCCTGAAGGAATGTCATTTATTGATGTGGATCTGAAGTAGAAAAATCTATTCAGTCAAACTTATCTGCTTGCAGATCCACTGTACATCACATCGCCTCCTCATATACGTATATAGATACTGCATCTTTTTGTAACTTTTGAAGGAAAGAGGGCACCCGAACACCCTTATTGCACAGGGGCCCTCTGGGACAGTGTCCGCCCCCAGAATTAGATAGTATTTATCTATGGCGTTTTGGCTGCCCTTACATCATTTAGTATATTTAGATGTCAGATGTGCTTTCAATTACTTGTATCCATTCACAAAATAGGAAAAAAATAAACTAAAAACCTATATGTGAAAACATGTATACAATGAAGAGCTTTCTTTGTGTATGTACCGTGGTAAATGTTTTATTTTGTGAGCTATGTAAACTCCCATGTTCAGTTCAGCCTGGCAGGAATTTGCTACTAACTTCTGCAGCAAGGTCAGAGTGTGCTGGCAAACGGGAATCACAATAAAGCCCTTTTACGTAACCGCACAAAATTGAATATCTCAGCGTCTCCAGAGATAATATGGCTATTGTTATATGAATTCTCGAATGAAACTGCAGCTTTTATTCTTCAACCCCTATGTTCATCTGAACTTGGGCATGGATACAGCTCTTTCCAAATCTATTTATTCAAAGGGTAAACAATAGGCAACCCGGGCAGCTGTTATGAGGCCTTTGGAAAAAGGGAACCTATCCCGTTAGTTACTCGGTAGTACTTTGGAGGAACAAAATTATCAGCAAACGAGATATTGGGAATTGGCTGAAGCATGATGGAAGAACAGCAGAGGCCAGAAACAGTGGTGTGGAGAGGGAGATCGGGGTGTTTTCCCCAAGCACCAATTTTCATCCTCCACCACTACTTATGCTTCTTCTTGGAGAAGCACAGGGGTGCATTAAGGGCCCACTTGGTGAACTAGATGATTAAACTAGCCAGGCTACGCATTTTAGATCAATGTCACAGAACCTTATACAGAGCACAGCAGTGCTGCGCTCTGCATAGACAGCTTGGTCACTGCCTATGCAGAGTGCAGCAGAAAATGACACACACATCTTGACTACTGTGCCATGCTCAAAGGGTTGTTCACTACTGGGACAACCCCTTCTCCATCTGAATGTTAGGTCCTATTAAGATAAAAGCACCAATACGCACCTCCCGTGCCGGCACCGTTCCAGAGGTGTCAGCACTCGCGTTCCCGGGGCTTGGGTACGTCACGCTGGTGTCACTGTCCCCACCTTTAGAAGTAGAAGGAATCAAGGGGAAGTGAACGATCTCTTGATTACTTATAAGTCCAAAGGCATATAGTGCGGACCTGTGACGCCAGTGCTGATTACAAGAAAAAAAGGTAGCACACTGTAGCGCTATAGCTTGCAAACACGAAATATGAAAAATATGAAAAATGAATTGCATCATTACCTTAGAAATATGAAAAATTGAGAAATCTTAGCGCATAAGATGGCCAAATTATGTGAGCCTGATAGCCACGTCAAGGCTCTTCTCGTATATCAGGTCCTAACTAATGCCTATCCTCGCTTAGAAAAGTCTGTCTGCATGGGAACATATGAATCCTCTCTTCAGACTAAAATCTACATCTCTGTGGAGGGGTGATGAACCTGGTGTAATTAAAAAGCCTGTGACCACCAGGTGGAGTGCTCAGGCAGAAGGTAAATGAATATATATCAAAAAACTGACCGGCACATCCAAACATAGATTCAGTGTGAACAGGTGCTAAACCTAGAGTCACCAACTCATATACATACAAGAAAAAAAGGTAGCACACTGTAGCGCTATAGCTTGCAAACACGAAATATGAAAAATATGAAAAATGAATTGCATCATTACCTTAGAAATATGAAAAATTGAGAAGTCTTAGCGCATAAGTGTAACGCTGGTATTCTGTACTTTGTTTTCCAGCGTTACTCTGCATGTCTTTTGCATTAACCCTTTTGCTCCTTTCCCCCTAACCAGCTGGGATACTGTTGTCTGTTACCTATATGGATGCTGCTCAGTTCCCGGCTCTGCTGCGTACCCGTACTTGCGTGAGTGGCTCCGCTGCTTTGCATGACCGCCCGCATGTGCGGTCCCTGACCTGCTGTAAAAGCCGTCCGTAGCTTGCAAAGTCCTCTGCAGTGGTGCATGACTTACTACGTGTGTGGCAACAGCTATTGTTGGGTTCCCTCTGTGTTGAGCTGTCTGGCTCTGCATAGGGGGCGCGGCCCACACCTGTCCTGCTTTTATGTGGATTGGGTGTTTACTAGAATTACTGCTCCAGCCTATCGCTGTGAAGCAGCTCATATATAAAGTTCCCCAGCCCTAGTGGGCGTTGCCAGAGCTTCACATTGAATCCACATTGAATCCCTGAACCTAGCCGTATGTGGTTGTGTGTTCAGCTCCTGCTCTGAATTTGATCAGCTCTGGAGAGCTGATTCCCTGTTCCTGCTGTGTCTTGTTCCCTGATCCTGGATCTAACCCGGTACCTGAATGTCTGAACTGTGTCTTGTGTTTCCGCCTATGCTGGGGGCTGATTACCCAGATCGCCGTTCCTGGAGGCTGTATATCCAGGCCTGTTCCTGCTGTGTCTAATTACCTGAACCCCTGATCCTGGATCTAACCCGGTACCTGAATGTCTGAACTGTGTCTTGTGTTTCCGCCTATGCTGGGGCTGATTACCCAGATCGCCGTTCCTGGAGGCTGTATATCCAGGCCTGTTCCTGCTGTGTCTAATTACCTGAACCCCTGATCCTGGATCGCATCCTGTACCTGAATGTCTGAACTGTGTCTTGTGTTTCCGCCTATGCTGGGGGCTGATTACCCAGATCGCCGTTCCTGGAGGCTGTATATCCAGGCCTGTTCCTGCTGTGTCTAATTACCTGAACCCCTGGTCCTGGATCGCATCCTGTACCTGAATGTCTGAACTGTGTCTTGTGTTTCCGCCTATGCTGGGGGCTGATTACCCAGATCGCCGTTCCTGGAGGCTGTATATCCAGGCCTGTTCCTGCTGTGTCTAATTACCTGAACCCCTGATCTTGGATCACATCTTGTACCTGACTGTCTGAATTGTGTCCTCTGTGTTATATTCCTGAAATCCTGCTGAGTCCAGAACCCTGTGCCAGTGACTGTGAATCCTTGCTATATAACCTGAGTTCATCTTGGAAGGAGGAGTCCGGTGTGTGCTGAGTTTCTGTTACTCTGTGCTCAGCTTCTGTGCAATCCCCGGCCAGCTCCCGTTGAGCTTGGCGGGGCTTGCACCAGACCGCTGGGGTTCCTTTTCAGGTCGCTGCCAGATGTCCGGATCCTATGCCTGATGACCATGGCCTGATGTCCGATGTCCGACGACCACTTCCAGATGTCCGAATCCTATCCTCCCTGCCTGATGTCCGGGTCCTGACGATTGTTGCCAGATGTCCGGAGCCTGCTGATCGGTGTCAGATGTCCGGATCCTATGCCTGATGACCATGGCCTGATGTCCGATGTCCGATGACCACTTCCAGATGTCCGGATCCTATCCTCCCTGCCTGATGTCCGGGTCCTGCCGATTGTTGCCAGATGTCCGGATCCTGCTGATCGTTGCCAGATGTCCAGAGTCCGATGCCTGTGTTCCAGTCCGTGTTCCTGTGATCCAATCCATGTTCCTGTCCGTGTTCCTGACTCCCTGAGACCCAATCCGTGTTCCTGATGTTCCTGTCCGTGTTCCTGACTCCCTGAGATCCAATCCATGTTCCTGTCTGTGTTCCTGACTCCCTGAGATCCAATCCGTGTCCCTGATGTTCCTGTCCGTGTCCTCCCTGATGACCACTGCCTGATATCCGATGTCCGATGACCACTTCCAGATGTCCGGATCCTATCCATCTCTACCTGATGTCCGGAGCCTGCCGATCGGTGCCAGATGTCCAGAGTCCGATGCCTGTGTTCCAGTCCGTGTTCCTGTCTGTGTTCCTGATTCCCTGAGATCCAATCCGTGTTCCTGATGTTCCGATGTCCTGCCGGTTCCTCCTTGGTCTACCCTGTGATGACGTCTGTCCTGGGTCGGTGTCTGATGTTCTCCTGCTGAGCCTGTGCTACGCCTGAGGCCTGAGAGAGAGGCCGTCCTAGTATGCCCGTGCCAGATGACCCTGGACTTCATCAACCCGTGATGACCCCATCGTCTGACGTTCGTCCTGGGCCGGTGTCTGATGTTCTCCTGCTGAGCCTGTGCTACGCCCGAGGCCTGAGAGTGAGGCCATACTAGTATGCCCGTGCCAGATGATCCTGGACTTCATCAACCCGTGATGACCCCGCCATCGTCTGAAGTCTGTCTGAGGTCGGTGTCTGATGTTCTCCTGCTGAGCCTGTGCTACGCCTAAGGCCTGAGAGAGAGGCCGTCCAAGTATGCCCGTGTCAGATAACCCTGGACTGCATCTACCCGTGATGTCCTCCAGCTGTAATGTATGTAGTACAGTTCATATAGTGTCTTGTGCTTGGGTGCGATGAACATACATGAGACACAGGTTTGATATAGAAAAGTCCTGTATTACTTCATACAAGTTGGCAGAAATAGTCACACAGTTTGCAGACACAGAAACAGGAGACACAGCAGGCCAGAGTAATCCAAGCTCAGCAATCACTCTCCAATACAGATTCAGGATCTTCTTCTCTGTTACCGTAAGTCCATGCAAACGTGGGTCTTTCAAAGAGCAGGGTTCAGAGTCCACAAGTGCTTCAGAGTTCCTCAGTAGGAATAGCTGGAGTACAAGGTCCAAGGCTTACAGGAGTCAAGTCACAGGTTCACTGCAGGCTAGATTCTGAAGCACTGATTGCTCAGCTGTGGCTGCTTAAGAAGCAAAGGAGAGAATCAGGGCGGAACATGCAAGCTGGAAACTCCATTTTGACTGAGGGCAAGATAGCTGCAGCAAGACAGAAAGTAAAATGGCTGACGAACAAACTGAGTTTCAGGAATATATACATAGAACCTTACATTACTCCCCCCTTAAGGACAACCTCCGGATGACCTCAGACCAGGCTTGTGTGGGTACCTCTGATGAAACTGACGGAGCAAGCGAGGAGCATTAACGTTATTGACCGGTTCCCATGAGTTGTCCTCCACGGGGTAGCCCTGCCATTTAATCAGATATTGTAACTGATTTCTATACAACCTGGAATCTAAAATCCTTTCCACCACAAATTCTTCCTGACCATCGACTAGCACTGGGTCAGGGCAAGGAGAGGAACGTCCAGGAAACGTATTGGGTGTCGCAGCCTTTAGTAGGGATACATGAAAGACAGGGTGGAGTCTCATAGTTCTGGGCAGTTGAAGACGACAAGCAACGGCACTTATAATTTTACTGATTTTATAGGGTCCAATGTACTTATGTCCCAACTTAGACGATGGAATCCTTAACTTAAGATTTCTGGTTGACAGCCAGACCAAGTCTCCTACCTTGAAAGCTGGTGCAGGTTTACGAAATTTATCTGCTGCTTTCTTGTACCTTTCTTGAGCCGATTCCAGATTTTCCTTTAGAAGATCCATATTCTTCTGTAAAGACGTGATTCTTTCAGCCACTGCTGGTAAAGGCGTTTTTATGGGAAATCGTGGTAGAATGTTAGGATGATAACCTAGATTAGAGTAAAAAGGAGACTGTTTAGTGGAGGCACTCTGAGAGTTGTTATACGAGAACTCAGCTAATGGAAGTAGATCCACCCAATCATCCTGTAGGTGGCAGATAAAGCAGCGGAGATACTGCTCCAGGGTTTGATTGGTTCGTTCGGTCTGTCCATTAGTCTGGGGATGAAAAGCAGAAGAAAGGTTTACTTTAACCCCTTCACCCCCAAGGGTGGTTTGCACGTTAATGACCGGGCCAATTTTTACAATTCTGACCACTGTCTCTTTATGAGGTTATAACTCTGGAACGCTTCAACGGATCTTCGCGATTCTGAGATTGTTTTCTCGTGACATATTGTACTTCATGATAGTGGTAAAATTTCTTCCATATAACTTGCATTTATTTATGAAAAAAACGCAAATATGGCAAAAATTTTGAAAATTTTGCAATTTTCAAACTTTGAATTTTTATTCCCTTAAAACAGAGAAATATGTCACACAAAATAGTTAAGAAATAACATTTCCCACATGTCTACTTTACATCAGCACAATTTTGGAAGCAAAATTTTTTTTTGTTAGGAAATTATAAGGGTTAAAAGTTGACCAGCGATTTCTCATTTTTACAACAAAATTTACAAAGCCATTTTTTTTCGGGACCACCTCATATTTGAAGTCACTTTGAGGGGTCTATATAGCAGAAAATACCCAAAAGTGACACCATTCTAAAAACTACACCCCTCAAGGTACTCAAAACCATATTCAAGAAGTTTATTAACCCTTCAGGTGCTTCACAGGAGCTGAAGCAACGTGGAAGGAAAAAATTAACATTTTACTTTTTAGTCACAAAAATGATCTTTTACAAACATTTTTTTTATTTTCACAAGGGAAAAAGGAGAAAAAGGACTGATAAAGTTGTTGTGCAATTTCTCCTGAGTACGCCAATACCCCATATGTGAGGGAAAACCACTGTTTGGGCACACGGCAGAGCTCGGAATGGAAGGAGCGCAGTTTGACTTTTCCAAACCAAAATTGGCTGGAATTGAGAACAGACGCCATGTCGCGTTTGGAGAGGCCCCGATGTGCCTAAACAGTGGAAACCCCCCACATGTGACCCCATTTTGGAAACTAGACCCCCTAAGGAACTTATCTAGATGTGTGGTGAGCAGTTTGAACCCTCAAGTGCTTCACGCAAGTTTGTAATGTAGAGCCGTGAAGAAAAAAAATCATATTTTTTTCCACAAGCATGATGTTTTAGTCCCCAAATTTTTATTTTCCCAAGGGTAAGAGGAGAAATTGAACCACAAAAGTTGTTGTCCAACTTGTCCTGAGTACGCTGATACCCCATATGTGGGGGGGAACCACTGTTTGGGCGCACGGCAGGGCTTGAAAGGGAAGGAGCGCCGTTTGACTTTTCCAAACCAAAATTGGCTGGAATTGCGAACGGACGCCATGTCGCGTTTGGAGGGCCCCTGATGTGCCTAAACAGTGGAAACCCCCCACATGTGACCCCATTTTGGAAACTAGACCCCCTAAGGAACTTATCTAGATGTGTGGTGAGCACTTTGAACCCTCAAGTGCTTCACGCAAGTTTGTAATGTAGAGCCGTGAAGAAAAAAAATCATATTTTTTCCACAAACATGATGTTTTAGTCCCCAAATTTTTATTTTCCCAAGGGTAAGAGGAGAAATTGGACCACAAAAGTTGTTGTCCAACATGTCCTGAGTACGCCGATACCCCATATGTTGGGGGAACAACTGTTTGGGCGCACGGCAGGGCTTGAAAGGGAAGGAGCGCCGTTTGACTTTTCCAAACCAAAATTGGCTGGAATTGCGAACGGACGCCATGTTGCGTTTGGAGGGCCCCTGATGTGCCTAAACAGTGGAAACCCCCCACATGTGACCCCATTTTGGAAACTAGACCCCTAAGGAAACTTATCTAGATGTGTGGTGAGCACTTTGAACCCCAAGTGCTTCACGCAAGTTTGTAATGTAGAGCCGTGAAGAAAAAAATCATATTTTTTCCACAAACATGATGTTTTAGTCCCCAAAATTTTTATTTTCCCAAGGGTAAGAGGAGAAATTGGACCACAAAAGTTGTTGTCCAACATGTCCTGAGTACGCTGATACCCCATATGTGGGGGGGAACCACTGTTTGGGCGCACGGCAGGGCTTGAAAGGGAAGGAGCGCCGTTTGACTTTCCAAACCAAAATTGGCTGGAATTGCGAACGGACGCCATGTTGCGTTTGGAGGGCCCTGATGTGCCTAAACAGTGGAAAACCCCCACATGTGACCCCATTTTGGAAACTAAGACCCCCTAAGGAACTTATCTAGATGTGTGGTGAGCACTTTGAACCCTCAAGTGCTTCACGCAAGTTTGTAATGTAGAGCCGTGAAGAAAAAAAATCATATTTTTTTTCCACAAACATGATGTTTTAGTCCCAAATTTTTATTTTCCCCAGGGAAAGAGGAAAATTGGACCACAAAAGTTGTTGTCCAACATGTCCTGAGTACGCTGATACCCCATATGTGGGGGGGAACCACTGTTTGGGCGCACGGCAGGGCTTGAAAGGGAAGGAGCGCGTTTGACTTTTCCAAACCAAAATTGGCTGGAATTGCGAACGGACGCCATGTGCGTTTGGAGGGCCCCTGATGTGCCTAAACAGTGGAAACCCCCCATGTGACCCCATTTTGGAAACTAGACCCCCTAAGGAACTTATCTAGATGTGTGGTGAGCACTTTGAACCCTCAAGTGCTTCACGCAAGTTTGTAATGTAAGCCGTGAAGAAAAAAAATCATATTTTTTCCACAACATGATGTTTTAGTCCCCAATTTTTATTTTCCCAAGGGTAAGAGGAGAAATTGGACACAAAAGTTGTTGTCCAACATGTCCTGAGTACGCCGATACCCCATATGTGGGGGGGAACACTGTTTGGGCGCACGGCAGGGCTTGAAAGGGAAGGAGCGCCGTTTGACTTTTCCAAACCAAAATTGGCTGGAATTGCGAACGGACGCCATGTCGCGTTTGGAGGGCCCCTGATGTGCCTAAACAGTGGAACCCCCCACATGTGACCCCATTTTGGAAACTAGACCCCTAAGGAACTTATCTAGATGTGTGGTGAGCACTTTGAACCCTCAAGTGCTTCACGCAAGTTTGTAATGTAGGCGTGAAAAAAAAAATATATTTTTTCCACAAACATGATGTTTTAGTCCCCAATTTTTATTTTCCCAAGGGTAAGAGGAGAAATTGGACCACAAAAGTGTTGTCCAACATGTCCTGAGTACGCTGATACCCATATGTGGGGGGGAACCACTGTTTGGGCGCACGGCAGGGCTTGAAAGGGAAGGAGCGCCGTTTGATTCAACAATTGGCTGGAATTGCGAACGGCGCCATGTTGCGTTTGGAGGGCCCCTGATGTGCCTAAACAGTGGAAACCCCCACATGTGACCCCATTTTGGAAACTAGACCCCCTAAGGAACTTATCTAGATGTGTGGTGAGCACTTTGAACCCTCAAGTGTTCACGCAAGTTTTAATGTAGAGCCGTGAAGAAAAAAAATATATTTTTTCCACAAAATGATGTTTTAGTCCCCAAATTTTTATTTTCCCAAGGGTAAGAGGAGAAATTGGACCACAAAAGTGTTGTCCAATGTCCTGAGTACGCTGATACCCCATATGTGGGGGGGAACCACTGTTTGGGCGCACGGCAGGGCTTGAAAGGGAAGGACGGTTTGATTTCCAACCAAAATTGGCTGGAATTGCGAACGGACCCATGTTCGTTTGGAGGGCCCCTGATGTGCCTAAACAGTGGAAACCCCCCACATGTGACCCCATTTTGGAAACTAGACCCCTAAGGAACTTATCTAGATGTGTGGTGAGCACTTTGAACCCCAAGTGCTTCACGCAAGTTTTAATGTAGAGCCGTGAAGAAAAAAAATCATATTTTTTCCACAAGCATGATGTTTTAGTCCCATTTTTTATTTTCCCAAGGTAAGAGGAGAAATTGGACCCAAAAGTTGTTGTCCAACATGTCCTGAGTACGCTGATACCCCATATGTGGGGGGAACCACTGTTTGGGCGCACGGCAGGCTTGAAAGGGAAGGGCGCGTTGACTTTTCCAACCAAATTGGCTGGAATTGCGAACGGACGCATGTCGCGTTTGGAGGGCCCTGATGTGCCTAAACAGTGGAAACCCCCCACATGTGACCCATTTTGGAAACTAGACCCCCTAAGGAACTTATCTAGGTGTGTGGTGAGCACTTTGAACCCCAAGTGTTTCACTAAGTTTATAATGCCTAGGCGTGAAAAAAAAAAATCATTTTTTTCCACAAAATGATGTTTTAGTCCCCAATTTTTTATTTTCCCAAGGTAAGAGGAGAAATTGGACACCAAAAGTGTTGTCCAATTGTCCTGAGTACGCTGATACCCCATATGTGGGGGAACACTGTTTGGGCCAACGGCGGCTCGAAGGGAAGGTGACGTTTGAATGCAGACTTTGATGGAATGTCGCGGCGTCATGTTCGTTGCAGAGCCCCTGATGTGCCTAAACAGTGGAAACCCCCACATGTGACCCATTTTGGAAACTAGACCCCCTAAGGAACTTTCTAATGTGTTGAGCACTTTGAACCCAATCTTCACGTAAGTTTAGTAATGTGGGTGAAAAAAATATATTTTTTCCACAAACTGTGTTTTAGTCCCCAATTTTTATTTTCCAAGGTAAGAGGAAATGGACCCAAAGTGTTTCCCTTTGTCCTGAGTACGCTGATACCCATATGTTGGGGGGATACACTGTTTGGGCCACGCAGGGCTGAAGGGAAGCACCCGTTGAATGCCGACTTGTGAATGCGCGGGCCATGTTCGTTAGAGGGCCCCTGATGTGCCTAAACGTGGAAACCCCACATGTGACCCATTGGAAACTAGACCCCCTAAGGAACTTATCTATGTGTGGTGACACTTTGAACCCCCAAGTGTTCACCGTTTGATAATGCCTGGCGTGAAGAAAAAAAAATATTTTTTTCCACAAAATGATGTTTTAGTCCCCAATTTTTATTTTCCCAAGGTAAGAGGAGAAATTGGACCCAAAAGTGTTGTCCAATTGTCCTGAGTACGCTGATACCCCATATGTGGGGGGGAACACTGTTTGGGCACACGGCAGGCTGAAGGGAAGGAGGCGTTTTGATTCCAACAAATTGGCTGGATCGACGGCGCATGTCCGTTGAGGCCCCTGATGTGCCTAAACAGTGGAAACCCCCACATGTGACCCCATTTTGGAAACTAGACCCCCTAAGGAACTTATCTAGGTGTGTGTGAGCACTTTGAACCCCAAGTGTTTCACTAAAGTTTATAATGCCAGGTGAAAAAAAAAATCCTATTTTTCCACAAAATGATGTTTTAGTCCCCAATTTTTATTTTCCCAAGGTAGAGGAGAAATTGAACCAAAAGTTGTTGTCCAACTTGTCCTGAGTACGCTGATACCCCATATGTGGGGGGAACACTGTTTGGGCCACGGCAGGCTTGAAGGGAAGGAGCCGTGACGTTTTCGAACGCGAACATTGGGTGGAATGGGCGCGGACGTCCATGTGCGTTTGGAGAGCCCCTGATGTGCCTAAACAGTGGAAACCCCCACATGTGACCCCATTTTGGAAACTAGACCCCTAAGGAACTTATCTAGATGTGTGGTGAGCACTTTGAACCCTCAAGTGCTTCACTAAGTTTGTAATGTAGAGCGTGAAAGAAAAAAAATCATATTTTTTTTTTCCACAAACATGATGTTTTAGTCCCCAATTTTTTATTTTCCCAAGGTAAGAGGAGAAATTGGACCAAAAGTTGTTGTCCAACATGTCCTGAGTACGCCTGATACCCCATATGTGGGGGAACACTGTTTGGGCCACGGCAGGGCTGAAGGAAGGAGCGCCCGTTGACTTTTCCAACCAAATTGCTGGAATGCGAACGGACGCCATGTTGCGTTTGGAGGGCCCCTGATGTGCCTAAACAGTGGAAACCCCCCACATGTGACCCCATTTTGGAAACTAGACCCCCTAAGGAACTTATCTAGATGTGTGGTGAGCACTTTGAACCCTCAAGTGCTTCACGCAAGTTTGTAATGTAGAGCCGTGAAGAAAAAAAATCATATTTTTTCCACAAACATGATGTTTTAGTCCCCAAATTTTTATTTTCCCAAGGGTAAGAGGAGAAATTGGACCACAAAAGTTGTTGTCCAACATTGTCCTGAGTACGCTGATACCCCATATGTGGGGGGAACCACTGTTTGGGCGCACGGCAGGGCTGAAAGGGAAGGAGCGCCGTTTGACTTTTCCAAACCAAAATTGGCTGGAATTGCGAACGGACGCCATGTTGCGTTTGGAGGGCCCCTGATGTGCCTAAACAGTGGAAACCCCCCACATGTGACCCCATTTTGGAAACTAGACCCCCTAAGGAACTTATCTAGATGTGTGATGAGCACTTTGAACCCCCAAGTGTT
Source organism: Oophaga sylvatica (assembly GCA_033576555.1). Classification (NCBI taxonomy): domain Eukaryota; kingdom Metazoa; phylum Chordata; class Amphibia; order Anura; family Dendrobatidae; genus Oophaga; species Oophaga sylvatica. Next base: position 32,883 of record JARQOD010005352.1, read on the forward strand.
TCACTAAAGTTTATAATGCCCAGGTGTGAAAAAAAAAATCCTACTTTTTACCTCACACAAATGATGTTTTAGTCCCCAATTTTTTATTTTCCCAAGGTTAAGAGGAGAAATTGGACACCAAAAGTTGTTGTTCAATTTGTCCTGAGTACACTGGTACCCCATATGTGGGAAAAAACTGTTCGGGCACAATTTGGGGCTCAGAAGGGAAATTGTGACGTTTTGGAAGCAGACTTTGATGGAATGGTCTGCGGGCGTCATGTTCCGTTTGCAGAGCCCCTGATGTGCCTAAACAGTAAAAAAAAACCCACAAGTGACATAATTTTGGAAAGTAGACTCCCAAGGAACTTTTCTAAATGTGCCCCCCTTCTGGAACTAATCTTTCCTGTAAAGTAAATTAGTAGTGCATTGAGGTGTGGTACAATTTGAAACAATCCTTCATACACAGGCCAGGTTTTTCGGGGCAGGTGTCGCATTGGTAAGTGGTGTCCTTGCGTATTCCCCTTTTGTAACACACTCGGCACCTTTTTTGTGGCTTACCTTTTCTTCCAGTTGGCGGGACCACCCCCGGGAAATGCTGACCTGGTATGATACGAGCACCTTCAGTTCCGGAAGTACTGGGGCCCGCTGTTTCCTGAGCGCCAAACATCAGGGCCTTAACCACTACCTCCTGAAACTGAAGGTACGTCGTATCGCTGTTGCGTGCACATCGTGACAGCAGGAAAGCGTTGAGCATTGCCATTTGGACGATGTGCACGGACAGCTTCTTGTACCACACCTTGGCCTTTCTCAAAGCACTGTACGGTTGGAGGAGTTGATCAGAGAGATCAACACCCCCCATGTATTTATTGTACCCCAGTACACAGTCCGGTTTGCGGACCTGTGTAGAGGTACCCCGTACAGTGCTGAGGGCGCTGCCATCACCATGTATGGTGGTCAAGAGAAGGACATCCCTCTTGTCCTTGTACTTGACCACCAACAGGTGGTCGCTACATTGGGCTCTGCTCTCACCCTTTCTGAGCATCTGCCCAAGTAGCGTCTTCGGGAGGCCTCTCTGATTTTTGCGGACGGTACCGCAGGCTGCGGTACCTCGCGCAGAGAGGGATTTGTAGAGTGGGATGCTGGAATAAAAGTTATCAGTGTAAAGGTGATAACCTTTATCCAGCAGTGGGTGCACCAAATCCCACACAATTTTCCCACTCACTCCCAGGACGGGGGGACACTCAGGGGGTACAATCCTGGTGTCCTTTCCTTCGTAAACTCTAAAGCTGTGTGTGTACCCTGAGGTACTCTCACACAGCTTGTAGAGTTTGATTCCGTACCTTGCCCTCTTGCTGGGCAGGTACTGGCGGAATGCGAGCCGTCCCTTAAAATGAACCAAGGACTCATCCACGCAGATGTCCCTTTGGGGCACGTACACTTCAGCAAACTTTTTGTTGAAGTGTTCGATGACCGGCCGAACTTTGAACAGGCGGTCAAAGTTGGGGTCATCTCGTGGGGGACACTGTGCATTATCATTATAATGCAGGAATTTGTGGATGGCCTCAAAACGCGTCCGAGCCATGACCATTCGGAACAGTGGAGTGTTGTATAAAATATCAACACTCCAATATTGCCGAATTTCTGGCTTCTTCAGGATCCCCATATGGAGGACCAGGCCCCAAAACTGCATCATTTCAACTGCGTCTACAGGAGACCAGTTGGAAAATGATGAACGGGGGTTTTGCGCCAAAAATTGCCGAGCGTACAAATTTGTTTGCTCCACCATGAGGTTAATTAAATCCTCAGAGAAAAAGACTTTGAAAAGTCTATTTCTGTGAAGCCGGTGGAGTCAAACCTGATTCCTGATTCTGCCACAAAATCAGGAATCAGTGGCTCGTAATTTTCGGGGGCCGGGGTCCATACGGGGTCCGAAGAGGGGTGCGCTGGTTCATTTTCAGGGGCGGGCGCTGCCTCATGTTCTGTCCTGGGGCGTCTGCGTGGCGGTTCCGCAGGACACGAGGAGGAAGATGAGGAGGAAGAAGAATCTTCATCTGAAAAATAAAGAAATGTGGGATCCTCTCCCTCGCTATCAGTGTCGGAGGCAAGGATAGCGTATGCCTCCTCCACTGAATAGCGCTGTTGGGATGAGCGTGACGGCGGGGACATTTTTTTGTGAATTGTGGTGCTTTGTGTGAACTAAGCTGAAAAGAAAAAGCTAAAAGAAAAGAAAGCGAATAGGGAAAAAAAAGGCCTGTGAAAAAAAGTCTAGAACCAGCAGGCACGAGCTCTGATAAGTGACCGGTGTCACTTATCAAAGTTCCGTGGCTGCTGGATGTGCGCACGGGAGTGACGGAAAGGGGGGTGAAAAAAAAAACTGGCAGGCACGAGCTCTGATAAGTGACCGGTGTCACTTATCAAAGTTCCGCGGCTGCTGGATGTGCGCACGGGAGTGGCGGAAAGGGGGGTGAAAAAAAAAAAAAACTGGCAGGCACGAGCTCTGATAAGTGACCGCTGTTACTTATCAAAGTTCCGCGGCTGCTGGATGTGCGCACGGGAGTGGCGGAAAGGGGGGTGAAAAAAAAAACTGGCAGTCACGAGCTCTGATAAGTGACCGCTGTCACTTATCAAAGTTCCGCGGCTGCTGGATGTGCGCACGGGAGTGGCGGAAAGGGAGATGAAAAAAAAAAAAAAAAACAGCAGGAACGAGCTCTGATAAGTGACTGGTGTCACTTATCAAAGTTCCGCGGCTGCTGATGTGCGCACGGGAGTGGCGGAAAAGTTGGTGGAAAAAAAAAAAAAAACAGCAGGAACGAGCTCTGATAAGTGACTGGTGTCACTTATCAAAGTTCCGTGGCTGCTAGAGTGTGCGCACGGGAGTGGCGAAAAGTTGGTGAAAAAAAAAAAAAAAACAGCAGGAACGAGCTCTGATAAGTGACTGGTGTCACTTATCAAAGTTCCGTGGCTGCTGGTGTGCGCACGGGAGTGGCAGAAAAGTTGGTGAAAAAAAACAAAAAAAAACAGCAGGAACGAGCTCTGATAAGTGACTGGTGTCACTTATCAAAGTTCCGTGGCTGCTGGATGTGCGCACGGGAGTGGCGGAAAAGTTCGTGAAAAAAACAAAAAACGGCAGGAACGAGCTCTGATAAGTGACTGGTGTCACTTATCAAAGTTCCGTGGCTGCTGGATGTGCGCACGGGAGTGGCGGAAAGGGGGGTGAAAAAAAAAACGGCAGGCACGAGCTTTGATAAGTGACCGCTGTCACTTCTCAAAGTTTGCGGCTGCTGGATGTGCGCACGGAGGGGGGTGCGAAAGTGTTGATGGGTGAACTGCGTCACCAATCAACGCTCGGTGGCGCAAAGGGGGGGTAAAAAGAGGGGAAAGGGAAGGGGGGGAGGGGGAATGGGGGGATTGGGGTGGATCGGGCAGGGATCGGGGCTCAAAAACTCACGTTTGTAGTCTTTTCTTTCTTTTCTCTTCTTTCTTCTCTCTTCTTTCTTCTCTCTTCTTTCTTCTCTCTTCAGCAGGAGTTGTGGTGTCACAGGCTACTGTGGCACCACAAGGCCCAGCACAGGAGGAGATCTGGCAGTGTGACCGCACAGCAGGAATCCTCAGCAAGTGTGAGGACCCCTGCAGTGCGGTCAGACAGGTCAGATCCAGTTTGCAGACAGGTCACAGAGCGGTCACATCGCTGCTGTGACCTGTCATTGGTGGGATCGATGATCACATCAATCCCACCAATCAAAGGAGACCCCTGCATTGCCGGTTGCTAGGCACCGGCCTAGTAATCGGAGCTCACAGCTCCGATTCCTAGGCAGGTCACCGGCAGGTCACCTAGCAGGGCACAGAGCGGTCACACCGCTGCTGTGCCCTGTGATTGGCGCGATCGTCGATGACATCGATCGCGCCAATCAGCTCCTTCATGCCCTACAGGCCCTGGCCTAGGATCGGTGCTATTACTGCACCGATCCAGGCAGTTACAGGCAGGGCACAGCGCGGATATACCGCGGCTGTGCCCTGCGATTGGCGCGATCGATGTGATCGGCGATCGCGCCAATCCGGGGGGGTCTGGACTTTCCTAGGCCCAGGCCTAGGATCGAGTACATCGGTACTCGATCCTAGCCTGCGATCTCACTGTTTTAGCCGCTCTGATTGGCTGAAACAGTGAGAAAGGCTGTGATTGGCTGTTCAGAATTCAACAGCCAATCACAGCGATCGGGAGGCCTGAGGGGGGAGGACGCAGCCCGGGATGCCGACGCCAACTTCCAAGAGGTAAGCTTGCGTCGGAATTTTAATGCGATCACCGCTACTTAAGTCGCGATGTCGCATTAAAGGGCATGACGTACTATCCCGTCCATGGTCAGAATGGCACGGGTTTTATGGACGGGATAGTACGTCTAATGTCAGAGAGGGGTTAATGTCCAATGCTGCACAGAAATTTTGCCAAAACCTAGAAGTGAATTGCACCCCTCGATCCGAAATAACCTCATCCGGTACTCCATGTAAGCGAAACACATCTTTAATCATCAAATCTGATGTCTGTTTTGCAGTGGGTAAGCCGACACAAGGGATAAAATGAGCTGCCTTTGTTAGACGGTCAACCACCACTAGAATGGTGTTCTTCCCCTGAGAGGTTGGTAACTCCACAATGAAGTCCATAGAAATGGATCCCCACGGGCGGGACGGGGTGAGAAGAGGCTGTAACAGACCAGTTGGTGAGGAGCGAGGTGTTTTGCATCTTGCACAGACCTCACATGAAGTGACATAATTCAAAACATCCTTCCTGCAAGTGGGCCACCAAAAGAAACGAGAAAGAAATTCCTGTGTCTTTAGAATTCCTCTATGCCCAGCTATCTTGGAATCGTGAATGAGTTGCAATACTCTCAATCTGACTGTTTCAGGATATACAGGCGTTGTCCCTGAATCCACACACCATTCTTAAAGACAAGACTTACGTCCCTTGGGGGTTGTGCCAAAAAGGAATCCGCATGGTATGCTTCCTTGATGTCCTTAAGTAGGTCTTGATTATGAATACTCCTAGGAATCTAGAGTCAGGAAGAATAGTCTTAGGAGGAGTAATTGGACGTGTCTCTGCTGAGTAAATCCTAGAGAGTGCATCAGCCTTTCCATTGCGTGATCCTGGTCTATAAGAGATGATAAAATTAAATTGGTTTAAGAAAAGATTCCAGCGAGCCTGGCGAGGAGTCAGGCACTTAGCCGACCTGATAAACTCAAGGTTACGATGGTCTGTCAGGACGACTATTTGCTGTGCAGCTCCCTGAAGAAGGTGTCTCCATTCTTTGAAGGCGGCAATAATGGCCAACAACTCTCTATTGCCCACATCGTAGTTCCTCTCAGCCGAAGACAACTGCTGGGAAAAGAAGGCACAGGGATGCAAGACATTCTTCTCACCTGTTCTCTGAGAGAGTATAGCTCCAACGGCACAGTCTGAAGCATCCACCTCTATTATGAAGGCAAGCTCGGGGTTGGGATGTACTAGGATAGGTGCAGTGGTAAATTTATCTTTTAGACGGGAAAATGCTTCCTGGGCTTGGGGAGTCCAGGAAAACCTAGACTCTTTCCGGGTAAGTTGAGTGATAGGTGACACTACCTCAGAGAAATTTCTAATGAAACGTCTATAGAAGTTGGCAAACCGATGAAGCGCTGTACCTCCTTCACATTTCTAGGACTTGGCCAATCCTTGATGGCTTGGGTTTTGCTTCCATCCATACTAATTCCTTGTGTAGACAGTACATACCCCAGAAATTGAATTTCGGTCCTATGGAATTCACACTTTTCAAGTTTGATGTAAAGATGATTTTGTCTTAGACGTTCCAAGACCATTCTCACATGTCCATGATGTTCCTCTGTGGAGTTAGAAAAAATTAGAATATCATCCAAATAAATTACCACGAATGTATCTAGGAGATCCCTGAAGATGTCATTCACCAAGTGTTGGAAAGTGGCTGGGGCGGTACTCAGACCAAAAGGCATAACTAGATATTCAAAGTGTCCATAGCATGACCTGAATGCAGTCTTCCATTCATCCCCAGGTCTAATACGGACTAAGTTATAGGCCCCACGAAGATCTAGTTTAGAAAAAATTTTGGCATGTCGCACTCTCTCCAATAACTCAGGGATTAAAGGCAATGGATAACGGTTTCTAATAGTAACCTTATTGAGTTCCCTATAGTCTACGCATGGTCTCAGAGATCCATCTTTCTTCTTTACAAAGAAGATGGGTGCACCTGCAGGAGATGAAGAGGGGCGTATGAAGCCCTTGGCTAGATTTTCATCTATGTAATCCTTTAAAGCCTTTAGCTCGGGCCCCGCCAGGGGGTAGATCTTACCAAAAGGTATCTCTGCTCCAGGCAATAATTCAATTGGACAATCATATGGACGGTGAGGAGGAAGCTGGTCAGCGTTCTTCTTGTCACATAAATCCACATAGTCCTGGTATACAGCTGGTAGTTCAGGGACTGACATGATTCCTTTAGGAACAGAGCAAGCTGAAACTTTTGGACTCATCTGTTTCTCTGGAAAGTGTAATTCCTTGGTCTCCCAGTTAATGGTAGGATTCTGAGCCTGCAGCCATGGTAGCCCTAGAATAATGGGAAAGTGGGGAGAAGAGATAAGCATAAAGGACAGTTTCTCTTGATGATCTTTACCCATAAGAACCCTCAAAGGCTCTGTTTCCTGATCCACTGGTCCAGAGGTCAGCAGGGAGCCATCCACAGTTTCCATCTGTACTGGAGTAGCCTTCTTCACTGAACGTATTCCCTGTTTCAGAGCAAAGGAGACATCCATAAAATTTCCACTTGCCCCTGAGTCGATCATAGCAGAGCTAGACACCCAAGCTGAGTCAACCCAGAGTTTGATGGAAAGAAAGCAATGAGAATTGTTTTTCTTACAACTCAGCTGGGACACCGCTGAGGAAACTTGAAAAATGGCAGCGTTTACACAGTCAACGTCCTCAGAGGTAACGGAGTTTAAGTCCGAGAAATCAAGATCTGTTGCTGCAGATCTCTCTGGAGCCTGAGGCTCGGACCTGACAGATCCCCTCTCGCAACACTCACAATGAATGAGTGCTGCAGTAGTCTTACGAGAACGGCTGGGGCAGTTTATAATGAAGTGCCCTGACTTACCACAATAGAAACATAGATTCTCCTTAAAACGATGTTCCTTGCGTGCATCACTAACCCGTCGTTGTAAAGAGTCTACCTGCATGGGTTCAGGTTCAGGTTCCCGTGTAATCCTACTCAAAGGTTCCTTAGCTGGAGAGGAAGGTAGGAAAAGGTTAGTACGATTGCTTTCGAACCATCTCTCTTGCCTGCGTTCAGTCAGACGAGTATCAATACGGATGCAGTAGTTAATAAAGTCACCTAACGCAGTGGGAGGGTCGGCACGAGCAAGTTCATCCTTAATCAGTGGAGATAACCCCTTTCGAAAAATAGATTTTTTGGCGGAACTGTCCCAGGTGGTATCAAGGGCCCATCTCCTGAAATCCAAGGCATATTCAGCTACCGAGTGCTTACCTTGGTGCTTCAGCTGTTGCACCTCGATTGGGGTCATTAAACACCTGCCCCATGGCTGAAATAAAATCATCAAGGTGATTCAAACAATCATCCTCAGTCTCAATCAGAGGGTTTGCCCACATTAAAGCCTTGTTGGTAAGCAACATAATTATAGTAAGCACCTTAGATCGTTCAGTGGGAAATTGTGAAGCATGTGTGTTGTGAATGGGTTTGAGATGAGTTCTGAGCAGAGGCTCCCTCTGGTGGTTACAAGCGGTACTAGTGAAGATTGTGAGGACTGGGAATCAGGTGTTACTGACTGGTCTTATATAAGGGAGTCATTTTCCCATCAGGGTTGCCGGTGATCAATTGTTCTGGTCTGAATCCTTCATTCCAGTTTCCCTTGTAGCCTGCTGTGTCGTGTCTGCATCTCCTGCTACCAGATAAGAATTTTTCTTCTTTTGTGTTGTTGCTATATTTTTGCATTTTGTCCTGCACTTCTTTGGGGGCCTTCTGGGTCCCCTCCGGGGGCTTCTGCCTTCTCAGTTTAGTTCAGCCACTGAGTTTTGTTCTTTTGCTTTTTCCAGTTTTTTCAGTGGCTGCTGTTTTGATTTTGTTACACCAGAGAGCTAATTTAGGTGGTAGAGGTCGTGTGATCTCAGGTGATTTTGAAATTAGTGGTGTTGGTGCTTTTCAGGGTTTTCTGGGATTGCAGTAAGTACCCTTCCTGTCCTTTTCTATTTAGATAGTTTGGGCCCCAGCGTTTGCTCATTCTATTTTCTTTCTGTGTCAGTATTTCCTCTTGTCTAACCGCCATTACATGTTTGGGGGCTTTCTATTATCTTTGGGGTTCTGCTCCGGGGCAGATAGCTTTCCTATTTCTATCTTTAGGTGTAGTTAGTTTCTCAGGCTGTGACGAGGCGTCTAGGACCAACGTAGGAACGCTCCACGGCTGCCTCTAGTTGTGGTGGTTAGTCAGGGTACTGCAATCCCATAGATTCCAACTGCTCTGGTGTATTGCCTTTTTTACCTGCACTCCTCAGCTACCGAAACATAACAGTATCACCGGCCTAAAAATTGAAAATTGTATGGTACTCACAGAAGGGAAAAAATATTGTGATAGAAAAAAGGTTGTCAGAGTTGTCAGAGATATTTTTCTGTTTGTTGCATTTTTTTTTTTTTTTTTTCCCTCTGTATCTCTGGGTGCTGGGGAGGATCTTTTCTCCCAATGGAGTTTGCACAGTTGTCTGGCCGTGTGGATCAGCTTGCCACTGAGGTTCGGAGTATTGCTATCTATCTTGCTGGGTTGCCTGTTGTGGAACCTAGGATCCCCATGCCAGATTTGTTTTTAGGGGATCGAGCTAAGTTTCAGAATTTCAAAAATAATTGTAAATTGTTTTTTGCCTTAAAATCTAAGTCCTCAGGAAACGCAGCGCAGCAGGTTCAAATTATCATCTCTCTCCTGCGCGGCGATCCTCAGGATTGGGCTTTTTCCCTGATACCTGGGGATCCTGTTTTGAGTGATGTTGATGCGTTTTTTCAGGCTTTGGGGTTATTGTACGATGAGCCTAATGTCACTGATCAAGTGAAAAAGCCTTGTTGGCATTAAATCAGGGGCTTGATGACGCTGAGTTATACTGTCAGAGATTCCGTAGGTGGGCAGTCCTGACCAAATGGAATGACGACGCTTTGGCGGCCCTTTTCCGGAAGGGTCTGTCGGATAATGTAAAGGATGTTATGGTGGGATTCCCTGTCCCCTCTGGTCTCAATGATTCTATGTCATTAGCGATTCAAATTGACAGACGTTTGCGTGAGCGGAGAAGTATGCGTGGAGTGGTGTTGCCTTGTGAGCCAGCTTCTGAGCCCATGCAGTGTGATGGAGTGGTGTCTGGGGCACAGCGTCATGAGTTTCGAAAGCGCAATAGGTTATGTTTCTACTGTGGTGATGCCTCTCATGCTATTTCAGTCTGCCCTAAGCGGGGAAGACGTTTTGCACGCTCAGTTGTCTTGGGTAGTGTTCAGACTAAGTTTTTATTAACTGTCACTCTGATATGCTCTCTGTCCTCATTTTCTGCTCAGGCTTTGTTGATTCTGGAGCAGCTATTAACCTGATGGATTATGATTTTGCTAAACGTTGTGGGTTTCCCTTGATACCCCTACAGAAGTCTATTCCCCTACTGGGGATCGATTCTACCCCTTTGGCTGAGAATAAACCCCAGTTTTCTACTCAGGTGATAATGAGGGTTGAACCTGATCACCAGGAGTGCTGCAAATTTTTGGTTCTATATAATCTGCATGACATTATCGTGCTGGGTTTCCCTTGGTTACAGTCTCATAATCCTGTTTTGGATTGGAAATCTGTGTCTGTAACCAGTTGGGGCTGCCAATGTGTTAATACCAACACTCCTGTTTTTTCTGCCTCCCCCAAGCTCAGGATGTTCCTGACTTTTTGTTTGATTTTTCTGATGTGTTTAGCGAAAGTAAATCTGCATCCTTACCTCCCCATAGGAGCTATGACTGCGCTATTGAATTAGTGCCGGGTAGTAAATTCCCTAAAGGTCGCCTTTTTAACTTGTCTGTACCTGAACATGACGCTATGCGGTCTTATATCAAGGAATCATTGGAGAAGGGTCATATCAGACCATCCTCTTCACCCTTAGGTGCCGGTTTTTTTTTGTGGCCAAAAAAGATGGTTCATTAAGACCGTGTATTGATTATCGTCTCTTGAACAATATTACTGTGAAATATCAATACCCGTTACCCTTGATTTCTGACCTGTTTTCCAGGGTGAAAAACGCTACTTGGTTTACCAAGCTTGACCTCAGGGGGGCGTATAACCTTATTCGCATTAAGCACGGGGATGAATGGAAGACGGCATTCAATACCCCTGAAGGGCATTTTGAGTACCTAGTGATGCCCTTTGGGCTCACTAATGCCCCTTCCGTCTTCCAGTCCTTCATGAATGACATTTTCAGGGATTTTGTGGACAAATTTCTGATTGTTTATTTGGATGATATCTTGATTTTTTCTAATGACTGGGACTCTCATGTGAAACATGTTCGGACTGTGTTCCAGATTTTGAGGGATAATGCTCTGTATGTGAAGGGATCAAAGTGTCTTTTTGGCGTACAGAAGATCTCATTTCTGGGATTCATTTTGTCCCCATCTGTTATTGAAATGGACCCGGTCAAGGTTCAGGCCATCTGTGATTGGGTCCAACCTACTTCATTAAAGGCTCTTCAGAGATTTTTGGGTTTTGCCAATTTTTATCGTAAATTTATTGGTAATTTCTCGGTTATTGTTAAACCATTAACTGATTTGACCAGAAAGGGTTCTGATGTGGTGAATTGGCCTCCTGAGGCAGTCTCTGCATTTCAGGAACTTAAGCAGAGATTCACTTCTGCTCCTGTTCTACGGCAGCCTGATGTTTCTCTGCCATTTCAGGTGGAGGTTGATGCCTCTGAAATTGGGGCAGGTGCCGTTTTGTCCCAAAAAGATCCAGAGACCTCTAAAAGTAACCCTTGTGCCTTTTTCTCTCTCGAAAATTTTCTCCTACTGAACGTAATTATGACGTGGGTAATCGGGAGTTATTGGCCTATGAAGTGGGCTTTTGAAGAGTGGAGACATTGGCTGGAGGGAGCCAAACATCAGGTGGTGGTCCTTACGGACCATAAGAATCTGGTCTATCTGGAATCTGCCAAGCGACTCAATCCTAGACAGGCCAGGTGGGCCTTGTTTTTCACACGTTTTAATTTTGTGGTTTCCTTTCTTCCTGGCACTAAGAATGTTAAGGCGGATGCCCTCTCGAGGAGTTTCCTTGCGGACTCTCCTGAGTTATCTGATCCTTCTGTTATTTTGAAAGAGGGTGTAGTTCTTTCCGCCATCTCGCCCAATTTGAGACTTGCTCTGGAGGGGTGTCAGGAGGATAGGCCCGAGCGCTGCCCTGTTGGAAAATTGTTTGTCCCGGACCAATGGAAAAAGAGTGTGATGTCTGAGATTCATTGTTCCGCATTGGCTGGGCATCCCGGAATTTTTGGTACCAGAGACTTGGTTAGTCGGTCCTTTTGGTGGCCTACCTTGTCTCGCGATGTCAGGGAATTTGTGCAGTCCTGCGGGACTTGCTCTCGCTCCAAGCCTTGCTCTCGCTCTAGTGGTTTGTTGATGCCATTGCCTGTGCCCAAGAGACCATGGACCCATATCTCTATGGATTTCATTTCCGATCTTCCTGTTTCTCAGAGAATGACCACCATCTGGGTAATTTGTGATAGGTTTTCCAAAATGATACATCTTGTGCCATTACCTAAGTTGCCTTCCTCCTCTGAATTGGTGCCGTTGTTTCTTCAGCACGTGGTTCGTTTACACGGCATTCCTGAGAACATTGTGTCTGACAGAGGAGTCCAGTTTGTTTCCAGATTTTGGAGGACTTTTTGTTCTAAACTGGGTGTTCAATTGTCTTTCTCCTCGGCATTTCATCCTCAGACCAATGGTCAAACTGAGAGAACAAACCAGACATTAGAGACTTATCTAAGATGCTTTGTGTCTGCTGATCAGGATGACTGGGTCTCTTTTTTGCCTTTGGCTGAGTTTGCTCTTAATAATAGGGCTAGCTCTGCCACTTTGATGTCTCCGTTTTTCTGTAATTCTGGTTTTCACCCTCGATTTTCTTCAGGACAGACGGAAGCTTCTGTCTGTCCAGGTGTTGACTCTGTTGTTGAGCGTATGCAACAGATTTGGGACCAGGTAGTGGAGAGGTTGTCCCTCTCTCAGGAGAAGGCCCAGCGGTTTGCTAACCGGCATAGGACTGATGGTCCTCGGTTTAAAGTGGGGGACTTGGTCTGGTTGTCCTCAAAGAATATTCCTATGAGAGTAGCATCTCCTAAATTTAAGCCTAGGTTCATTGGACCTTATAAGATCATGGAGATTATTAATCCTGTTTCTTTTCGTTTGCTTCTTCCAGGGACATTTAAGATCCATAACGTGTTCCACAAGTCCTTGTTGAAGAGGTTTGTTGAGCCAGTGGTTCCTGCTACTGTGCCTCCTGACCCTGTTTTGGTTGAGGGCAATCTGGAGTATGTGGTTGAGAAAATATTGGATTCTCGTTTTTCTAGACGAAGACTCCAGTATTTGGTTAAATGGAGAGGTTATGGTCAGGAAGACAATTCTTGGGTGTTTGCTTCGGACATCCATGCTAGGAGACTTATCCGTGCGTATCATAGAACTCATCCTGACCGACCTGGTTGCTCAAATGAGGGTTCGGTGACCCCTCCTCAAGGGGGGGGTACTGTTGTGAATGGGTTTGAGATGAGTTCTGAGCAGAGGCTCCCTCTGGTGGTTACAAGCGGTACTAGTGAAGATTGTGAGGACTGGGAATCAGGTGTTACTGACTGGTCTTATATAAGGGAGTCATTTTCCCATCAGGGTTGCCGGTGATCAATTGTTCTGGTCTGAATCCTTCATTCCAGTTTCCCTTGTAGCCTGCTGTGTCGTGTCTGCATCTCCTGCTACCAGATAAGAATTTTTCTTCTTTTGTGTTGTTGCTATATTTTTGCATTTTGTCCTGCACTTCTTTGGGGGCCTTCTGGGTCCCCTCCGGGGGCTTCTGCCTTCTCAGTTTAGTTCAGCCACTGAGATTTGTTCTTTTGCTTTTTCCAGTTTTTTCAGTGGCTGCTGTTTTGATTTTGTTACACAGAGAGATAATTTAGGTGGTAGAGGTCGTGTGATCTCAGGTGATTTTGAAATTAGTGGTGTTGGTGCTTTTCAGGGTTTTCTGGGATTGCAGTAAGTACCCTTCCTGTCCTTTTCTATTTAGATAGTTTGGGCCCCAGCGTTTGCTCATTCTATTTTCTTTCTGTGTCAGTATTTCCTCTTGTCTAACCGCCATTACATGTTTGGGGGCTTTCTATTATCTTTGGGGTTCTGCTCCGGGGCAGATAGCTTTCCTATTTCTATCTTTAGGTGTAGTTAGTTTCTCAGGCTGTGACGAGGCGTCTAGGACCAACGTAGGAACGCTCCACGGCTGCCTCTAGTTGTGGTGGTTAGTCAGGGTACTGCAATCCCATAGATTCCAACTGCTCTGGTGTATTGCCTTTTTTACCTGCACCCTCAGCTACCGAAACATAACACATGTGCAGAAAAAAAAAGATTGCATTGATTAATAAATCCCCTGAATTTCTCACGTTCACCGCCAAAACGAAAAGGGGGCAACTTGGGAATCCCAGCACTCGGGGCTACGGCAGGAGCCTGGACTCGCCCCTCTAGAACCTCAATCCTGGCTCGCAAATCCTGGGTAGTCTGTCCAACCACTTGCAAATTGTGATTATTGAGGTCCTGTAGATTTGTAAAACGGGTCTTTATATTCTGCAAATCTGCAAGGATATTATCAGTCACTCCGCAAAGTTCCTTTATGGGGCCTCCATTTTCCAGATCTTTTAAGACAGGATTACTGGAAGAAGAGGAGAGAAAAAAAAAACAATAGTGTTCACCTGTGGCAACACTGCAGAGAGAAAAAAAAATTAAGGGAACTGCTCACCTGGAATGGTTGTGAGAAGTCACAACCACTATCATCACAGAAAGTTTCAACCAGACATCTGATATCCAGAGTTACAGCAGACAAAAAAGAGAAAAGAAAGGAAAAAAAACAAAAAAAAAAACAATAGTGTTTACCTATGGTAACACTGCAAAAAGAAAAAAACTTAAGGGAATTGCTCACCTGGAATGGTTGTGAGAAGTCACAACCACTGTCATCACAGAAAGTACAACCGGACGTCTGATATCCACAGTACAGCAGACACAGCCTTCCAGACCCAGCAGACACTAACGTTTTGGCTTCAGAATCTTGTAATGTATGTAGTACAGTTCATATAGTGTCTTGTGCTTGGGTGCGATGAACATACATGAGACACAGGTTTGATATAGAAAAGTCCTGTATTACTTCATACAAGTTGGCAGAAATAGTCACACAGTTTGCAGACACAGAAACAGGAGACACAGCAGGCCAGAGTAATCCAAGCTCAGCAATCACTCTCCAATACAGATTCAGGATCTTCTTCTCTGTTACCGTAAGTCCATGTGTGTCGACCCGCCACCACAATTGTGGATTACCAGGGCAATGGGGTACTCAGAGCCGAGCCATGGAAGTCTATGGGGATGTCACAGGTAGCGGTGGCTCGGTCTGTGGCCCTGGCGGTCTGGCGTATGTTGGGGGAATATTTACAGGGGATAGATATATTTACAGTTCGTGACGCCACCTGTAGTCTCTGGTAATTTGTACCAGCGCTGCTGTAGATCTCTGAGGGGATGGTGAGGCAGCTAGATGTCGGGTCCCCTACAGGTGGGACTCTTCCCTCAGGTCGATGGTTATGTGGGGTTGTGCAGGCATGCAATTAAATAACTCAGTCTCACACCGTCAGCGTCTTTCCATACCTTTTACTTGTTAGATGGTAAGGCAGGTCCCAGGGAGGCTGATCCAATGGAGAATGTGTTTTGAGGTAGCAGCTGGACAAGTTAGGGGCCTCCTTTACGTTCACAATGATGAGTCCAACCAGCATAAAGCGTAGTTCCCTCTATAAACTCCAGCTTCTCCAAGCTGTACTGCCCGGTCAGTTTGTGGTCGGAGCCTTCCTGTGAGAGAGCTGAGTTCCTATTCTTGCTGATCAGGCTCAAGGTTCTCACTCCCCCTGACCCCAGTTACGTACCGACACTCCAGGGGCTGCTTGCTGTTACCTAAGGTCCAGTAAGCCTCTGGTTTTTTCTACCACTATGCATGAAGCTATAGTGATGCTTCGGTCCCCAGTGACCGGTGACAATGTGCAGGACTTCTCCAATCCTATAGCACTCAGAATTCCTACCACTGTGCCTTTCGCCTTGTCCGCGCTTGTAGCATAAGCATTCCTCACTTCCAAAGGATATATAAGTCAATCACTTTCTTAACTTCTTTCTTGAGCTTGTTGCCAGAATCTCAGTAATCCTCTAGGCAGGAGCACGTCTCTGAACCTTCACTGTCCTTGGGACAGGAGACTGAAGTATCTGCAAATCCCTCTTCCTTCTCAATAAATGTCTCAGTCTGTCTATCAGTGGGGCACAGCTCTGACCAGGCTGAGGTGATCTGGCTCCCCTCTACTGGCCTCCACTTCTCTGAACTGCACAATGAATCCCTCCTCTG
>JARQOD010005353.1:0-48525 GCA_033576555.1 Oophaga sylvatica
CACAGGTGGCGTCACAAACTATTACTAAAATTCCCCTGTAAATATCCCCCTTTGTATGAGCGCCCAAGGCTACGGACCGAGCTGTGCTGCCAGTGACATTCCCCATAGACTTCCATGGACTCGGTGCCGAGTACCCCATAACCCTGGTACCATGTTGTGCGACTCAAAAACATATCTAGGCTTCCATCACAGGGCCACCCATCTCTGTGATACATAACGTCCATGCCTCCATGCATATCCCGAGGGCCATACACAGTGCCCCCTAGCTGCATCAGGGGTCACTACACCACAATATATATAAAGAATTTTTTATTTTTTTATTTCTATATACATTCTGCACTCTTGATTTTATTATTTCATTACCATGCACAAATTTTTATTAATTTCATGTTAAGTTGTTTTTAACAAATGTAGTAATGTGTATGGTCTATCATGTTTTTTAGTTACATCATTTATGGCCTTGGTTGGCAAATAATTTTATTCACTTGGATAGTCACAGAGGACTTTCTAGGGTATAAATATACAACAGACATTAATTTTAATTAATTACTAAATAAAGTTTACACTTTTTTAATGTTTTCTAATTTTCATTATTGAACACCCCAATAGCTGCTGTTCTCCTATATTTTGCTCTGTAGCAATAATTTTATTTATTAAAATACCATATATACTCGAGTATAAGCCGACCCGAGTATAAGCCGACCCCCCTAATTTTGCCACAAAAAACTGGGAAAACTTACTGACTCGAGTATAAGCCTAGGGTGGAAAATGAGATTATGCCCTATATGCTGCCCATGTATTATGCCCCCATAGATGCTCCATAGATTGTGCTCCCACATATGATCCATAGATTATGCCCCCATAGTTGCTCCACAGATTGTGCCCCCATATATGATCCATAGATTATGCCCCCATAGATGCTCCATAGATAATGCCCCATAGATGCTCCATAGATTATGCCCCCATAGATTATGCCCCCATAGATTATTCCCCCATAGATGCCCCCATAGATTATGCCCCCATAGATGCTCTATAGTATAGGCCTCAATTGCTGCTGCAACCGAAAAAAAAAAATTACATACTCACCTCTCGTTGCTGGGGGGCCAGGTGCCGGTGTCCTGAGCAGGCGGGGACACCGGCGCGCTATGGGGGACAGGTGCCGGTGTCACCGCTCGGTCAGGGCCCCGGCACCTGAGACATTTACCTGTCACCGCTGCTCGCCGCTGTCTTCCGCGCCCTCTGCCTGAACATCGCAGCAAGAGGACCCGAGGACACAGCGGAACGGGACAGGTAAGTATCGCTTATACTTACCTTTCCGCCGGCGCGTCTCTGCCCTGCTCTTCTCCCACGGTCCCGGCGCCTGTGTTCAGCGGTCACGTGTTACCGCTCATTAAAGTCATGAATATGTGCATATTCATGACTTTAATGAGCAGTACCACTGATGGCTGAATACTGGCGCCGGGACCGTGGGAGAAGAGCAGGGGCTGCAGAGACCGGGCCGGCGGAGGGGTAAGTATACAGGACAGCTGCGCTCCCCCTCCCCCGCCGACCCCCCTGGTATATGACTCGAATATAAGCCGAGAGGGGGATTTTCAGCCCTAAAAAATTGGCTGAAAATCTCGGCTTATATTCGAGTATATACGGTAGACAAACAGTGCATTATACAACTTTTTTTCCTGTAGTTCTTCTTTGAACGATCTCTTGATGGAGGAGGGGCGTGGGCATTTATAGGGGTATAAGGCTGGGTTTACAATGGGTCTCTATCCCTGATGAAAAAGGTCTGTGAGCCTTTGAAACGCGTCGGATGATTTTTGATCCTTCCCGCTCTCTGTCCCGTGGTGACGTCACCCGCTTTTTGTCCCGCCCCCCGCTTTGTCCACTTCCAATAAGCGGCGCCTCTCGGCCGGAGGACGCCGCCGCTTGCTCGGACTGTCAGCGCTACTACTTCCGTGCTATAGGGAGGACGCTCCTGGCCACATTGCCATCTTGCCTCCCTCACTGTACGAGCGGTCCGAGGACATCTTCAGGAAGCCACGATTCCCTCCTTCTCAAACAGTAATTGCAAGTCCAGCCCCCAGCCACTATGAAGTAAGTTCTATGTGCTTATATCTGACTACAGCATGAATTTTGTTGCGACCCCTCTATATAAGTCTATTTTAACCTCTTGGCTGTAGTTTTTTCATTAGTGGGCTCTTATTTCTCATTATAATATAGAGACTTCCCATGGGGAGTGCATTATACTACAGACCCTACCTATGGGGTTTTATTATAATACAGAGGCTGTCTATGGGGTTTTTATTATAATACAGAGGCTGCCTATGGGGAGTGCCTTATAATACAGGGGCTCCCTATGGGGGTGCATTATACTACAGGGGCTCCCTATGGGGAGTGCATTATAATACAGAGGCTGCCTATGGGGAGTGCATTATAATAAAGAGGCTGCCTATGAGGAGTGCATTATACTACAGGGACTCCCTATGGGGAGTGCATTATACTACAGGGGCTCCCTATGGAGAGTGCATTATACTACAGAGGCTCCCAATGGGGAGTGCATTATAATACAGAGGCTCCCAATGGGGAGTGCATTATACTACAGAGGCTCCCTATGGGGAGTGCATTATACTACAGACTCTGCCTATGGGGTTTTATTATAATACAGAGGCTGTCTATGGGAGTGCATTATAATACAGAGGCTGCCTATGAGGAGTGCATTATAATATAGAGGCTGCCTATGGGGGTGTATTATACTACAGACTCTGCCTATGGGGTTTTATTATAATACAGAGGCTGTCTATGGGAGTGCATTATAATACAGAGGCTGCCTATGAGGAGTGCATTATAATATAGAGGCTGCCTATGGGGGTGTATTATACTACAGACTCTGCCTACGGGGTTTTATTATAATGCAGAGGCTGCCTATGGGGGTGCATTATAATACAGAGGCTGCCTATGGGGGTGCATTATAATACAGGGGCTCCCTATGGGGAGTGCATTATAATACAGAGGCTCCCTATGGGGGTGCATTATAATACAGGGGCTCCCTATGGGGTTTTATTATAATACAGAGGCTCCCTATGGGGGTGAATTATAATACAGGGGCTCCCTATGGGGTTTTATTATAATATAGAGGCTGCCTATGGGGAGTGCTCGTATAATACAGAGGCTCCCTATGGGGGTGCATTATAATATAGAGGTTGCCTTTGGGGTTTTACTATAATACAGAGGCCGAGAGGCGCCGCTGATTGGAAGCGGACAAAGCGGGGGGCGGGACAAAAAGCGGGTGACGTCACCACGGGACAGAGAGCGGGAAGGATCAAAAATCATCCGACGCGTTTCAAAGGCTCACAGACCTTTTTCATCAGGGATAGAGACCCATTGTAAACCCAGCCTTTACCCCTATAAATGCCCCACGCCCCTCCTCCATCAAGAGATCGTTCAAAGAAGAACCACAGGAAAAAAGTTGTCTAATGCACTGTTTGTCTATTTTAATAAATAAAATTATTGCTGCAGAGCAAAATATAGGAGAACAGCAGCTATTGGGGGGTTCAATAATGAAAATTAGAAAACATTAAAAAAGTGTAGACTTTATTTAATAATTAATTAAAATTAATGTCTGTTGTATGCATTATATGTATATGTGTATGTGTGTATACATGCATGTATGTATATTGTAAGGTTTCACTCACTCGGCTGCTTCGGAGGTAAATCAGGAGACACTTTCTTATGCAAAAAGTCCTTAGGTTTATTACATCATAAACCATATGGTAACATATAATACAACTCTTCAATGCTTCAGCTCCTGCCTGGAGCCTCACTCTTCAGTCACAGAGACCTCTCTGTAATGTCCTGCCTTGGACACATGGAAGCCTGTCCACACTGGCAGACTCCCACACACTCTCTCACAGGGGCCAAGCACACTTCGTTACATAGGCGTAACTCCACCCACAGGTGAGGTCAGGATCACATGGTTAGGTCACCTGATCATGACCTCACCACAGGTCCTTTAGCCACACCATTACATACAGGTTTCATCCCGAGTATTTAGACACAAGCCCTTTGGGTGGGTTTGTAGGTGACTGGACCCACCCAGCTCTCCTAGTCACCTGGAAGCCTCCTAATGTATAGCACAACTCAGCAGTAGATCTGCTGAACCAAAACATATCTAGGCTTCCATCACAGGGCCACCCATCTCTGTGATACATAACGTCCATCTATCACATGCCTCCATGCATATCCCGAGGGCCATACACAGTGCCCCCTAGCTACATCAGGGGTCACTACACCACATACCTCCTCCCTCTGTTCAAACTTGTGGGGTTGAACACTTTTTCCCCGACCAGAGATCCTTCTCGGTCGTCTCTGCCAGTCAAACCGTCTCTCTAAGTCGGACCCTGCTATTAATCTCTTTGGTAAGCGTCTGTCCTCCGACTCTGTCACATCTGTTGCTGACGAGGCCCCCCTGTCAGACCACCCGCATCCCCAGCGGTCAGTACGGCATTGCAATTCACTTGCACCCATACGTCCTGTCTGGTCTGAGTCCTTTCCATTTCGTCCACTACAGGTTCTCCTGCTTAGGTCACTCATCACTGAGCTAACTGAGGTATCACCATTTCTACCTCTTCCATCAGGCGCTCTTCGCCTCTCGAAACTGCGGATTGAAGGTGGCGGCCATCTTCTTTCCATTTCTTGCAGCTCTCTGTTGACCTGCTCCCTCTCCAGTCGTAGCTGCTCTACTTCTCTCAAGTATGACACACGATACTCCAGGAGCATCCGGATATTCCCAAGGCTCTCCCTGGATCCGACAACGAGGAATGGAACCATCCCATCTTCACCCCTGACCTGGACTTCGTCATCAGCCGGAATCCTGACTCTCGTCACACCGGACTTATTTACCATCTCCTGCATCACTTTCCCAAGTCTTCCGATGACTTTCTTCACCAGACCTCTGGGCACTTGAACGATGTCTTCCATCAAGTCAAGCTGATTTTGCGTCTTTCTTGCTAGCTCCAAACGTCGAGCGGCTTCGTGATTTCTCAACAGGATCATTTGCTTAGTGCGGAGACAATGTAGGTGCATGTCCCTCAGGATAGCCACTCGCTTCATTGTGACTTCCCTAGTCGACAGTATAACTAACTGTTTCATCTCTGGCACCCAGTTCACACTAGATGCTTCTACCGCTTTTCTAAAGGTCTCATGCACCTCCTCACTGGCACATACTTCTCGCAGGTCTTCGGGTATCTCTATTACACACTTGAACCCCGATCCGTCACCTTCTTGGACAGACTGTTGGACCTCCTCTTCCTGAGCATTAGTACAGTTTTCCAAGACATCGCTCTCCCTTGTGTGCCCATCTGCATGGCACTTCCCTTGCTGGATTTCTTCTTCCATAGATTTCTGGAGCTGGGCACCAGTCTCCTCCTTTATCTTGAGCTCTCTGAGAACTCTATCTCGCTCTTCTGCCAAGCCGTGACACTCATCCTCCCTCCGGAGAAGCTCCTGCTGATTCTTCTCTTGGGCCTCTCTGAGCTTAGAGACTTCCTTCTCCAGCTCCTCCACTTTATGCTCAATCACTTGTCTTAGGACCCTTTCACGCTCGACTGTCTCTTTCACTGACTCTTTAAGCAGCTCCATCTCATGGTCCTGCTCTCTTTTAGCCAGCACATGTCGCACCATTACCTCTTCAATTACATTTTCAGATGGGCTTTCTTGCCCACCCACACTCTGCTTCTTCAGAGTTCCGCCTGTTCCGGCATCCTCAGCTTCACCTGTCTCACGACTCTCGGTAACTTCAGAGAGCTCCAGCTCTGCCTCCTTATCAAGGACAGTCACCTGACCGGTACCTGACCCTGACTCTTCCTCATCATTTTGCTTCTTAGAGGATGTAGCCTGTCTCGCCTTTCCACGGCCCCTGCGGCGAGAGGAAGATCGGCCATTTTTACTCGGCTCCACGTTACTGCACTCGCTTTCCCTTGCGGTCGAGTCACAGTCTACACAGGAGTCACTCCCACTCCCCCTGTCATCCTGGAACAGCACGTCCCCACCTAGACAGGTGTCAGACCCCTGTTCTGGAGCTAAACCGTTTCCCACGGTCACACGTCTCGTCACCTCCAAGTCCCCGAGTTGGTCTGACCTACACTTTCTTCTGGTCACCTGGGGCTCGGGACTATCGCTATTAGGTGTTACCTCCTTTCCACACCTCACACTACAAGGAACCACTACAGTCGCCTGCTGTGATGGCGCTCCCTTAGGGTCATTCCGTCTCTCCTCTGAGCAACCCCACACTACATCAACCTCCCATGCATTTTCAAAAAATACAAAGTCCCGTTCCCTCTCATAGGGGTACAATACGTTCGGTGGTATACCGCCATCTTGATCCTCGACACTTGTGGACATCTCAAGCATCACCCTGTCTACCAAATAGTCCACAGTGAGCCCGTGGATGCAGCCCACCTGGACCTTTTTCTCGGTCATACAGAGAACTAGCGGAGATCCTTTCAGAGTCACCTGACTCTTTGAGTCCAACTGTCCAGAGACTCCTTCCCTATGTAACATTACCGTACACACCTGTGGGCTGTTATCAAATGGGAAGTCTATGCCACATGCGGAATACGTATAACACCCACACCGCTGTTCCTTAGATATGTCCACTGAGGAAACCGGTGCCACCCCTTTTTGGGACATCACCCCCTTTTGATTTGCCGCCGCCTTTTGGGCAACTTTACTGATTTGGGCTACCACCCCCTTTTTAGACTCCGCCCCCTTTTGGGCCACCATCCCAATTTTGGGTTGCCGCCCCCCTTTTGGGACTCCTCCCCCTCTAGGGACACCACCCAACACTGGGGTACACATCACGGCTCCCACAGGCCCCAGTCCACACAGTACCCTTAGACAGTGACTTTCCCTTAGGGCGTGTACTGGCCCTTTAAGAGTTCGGGTGCCTCGGTTCACACTGTCCTTTTTTCCCACACCAGCTCCTGCTGGTTCTGCCACCGCTTCACTGCAGCCACCAACAACCAGCACCTCCGGCTGCCACGCACAAGCCGCTGCTGCCACTGCAGCTCTTGCTGCTGCAGAACCTCTTGCTGCAAGTCACTGTAGCTCCTGCTACCACAAGTCTCTGCACGCTGCGCTGTCTTGCCGCTTGTCACCTTCATGACCCCACGAGTCACAGCCAGCCGCTTGTCACCTTCGTGGACTCCATGAGCCACAGCACACACCTCACACGTGTTCCAGAGAAAAAACACCAAAAAAAAAAAAAGTTTCTCACTGACCCGTCAGCACAACACAGACTCCTGTCTGTCACTCTTGGCCACAGAGATTTCCGGACACCTCCTCTCCCAGAGACATCCCACAAAGGAAAAACAGTTTCTCACTGACCCGTCAGTACACCACAGACTCCTGTCTGTTACCTGTTGGCCACGCAGGTTTCTGGACACCTCCTCTTAGAGGCATCCAACAAAGGAAAAAAAAAACAGTCTTTCACTAATTCTTCTCACTGATCCCGACCAGCATAACACGGTTGTCAAGACCGTCACCTGTTGGCGTCAGCCACACAGGTTCCTGGAGACCTCCTCCTCAGAGGTATCCTATCAGCATGCTTTTTGCTTACTTCTCAATGACCCCGGTCACATACCACAGACTCCTGTCTGTCACCACTGCTTAACAGCGTCTTCAGATACCTCATATCTTCAGAGGCACCACATCAACATAAATGCACAGTTTATTCGTGACCACTGGTCACACTCACGGTTTTCACAGACCGTCCGTTCCTCCTCTGATTCCTCATTCCCAGTCCTGGAACATGTGCTCCTTGGGTCGCTGCCAGCATTCCATCCACCAATTGTAAGGTTTCACTCACTCGGCTGCTTCGGAGGTAAATCAGGAGACACTTTCTTATGCAAAAAGTCCTTAGGTTTATTACATCATAAACCATATGGTAACATATAATACAACTCTTCAATGCTTCAGCTCCTGCCTGGAGCCTCACTCTTCAGTCACAGAGACCTCTCTGTAATGTCCTTCCTTGGACACATGGAAGCCTGTCCACACTGGCAGACTCCCACACACTCTCTCACAGGGGCCAAGCACACTTCGTTACATAGGCGTAACTCCACCCACAGGTGAGGTCAGGATCACATGGTTAGGTCACCTGATCATGACCTCACCACAGGTCCTTTAGCCACACCATTACATACAGGTTTCATCCCGAGTATTTAGACACAAGACCTTTGGGTGGGTTTGTAGGTGACTGGACCCACCCAGCTCACCTAGTCACCTGGAAGCCTCCCAATGTATAGCACAACTCAGCAGTAGATCTGCTGAACCAAAATGTGTGGCCCAGCTGCGCTTGGTACACATGTTCTCAGGAAAATGCACAGATAAGGTAATTGTGAAGCCTGATATTCATTCACGCACACTTCCCAACACTTCCACCAGAGGGCATCTGAGACTATTTAAGTTAGTGTGACAGAGCAGTAAAAAAAAGTCAAGTCAGTGAGAGTTCAAGTTCTGGTCTTGGAGGGAGAGGAGATAAGACTGGTTCCTGACAGAGCTTGGGTAGCTCATCTTGAATTGAAGTGGAGGCTAGTACGAGTGGAAAGGAAATTACTCTAGCCTAGTCAGAGCTACCACTGAAGCGGTTATCTCAGAACAAGCTGCCTGTGTTCCCTAAGAACGTGGAAAGTGATTCTCGGAGCTACAGCGTGTATACAGTTTGACGGAACGTCCTGTGAGCTGCTCTGGACAGAGTCTTTGAAGGAAAGAAGGAAGGGAACTACTGCAGTTATAACAATGAGGCAACTGAGAACAGGTCAGTGAGCTTGGAAGGAAAGCTGACGACTACACCTACTGCTACCCGTGCTTATGTTAAGGGTAAGAGCAGGGCGACAGGCGAGTGGAGAAAGAAGGACAAGTGACCTAGGTGACAGATCACCTTCACTTAGTTAAGCGGACACCGGGTCCGAAGCATTGCTAGTACTTCACGGCTAGTGATAGAAAATCCGGAGACCTTGCTGGACTTCAAGTCACAGAAGGTAGCCCTAAGTGCTGATACGTAACGAGTCAGGGAGAACAAGGACTTTTAGCAAGGCCAAGCTTAGAAGGATTTCGTTCTTGCCAACATCTGGTCACCAGAGACAGAAAAGGCTCTACCACAATGTCGGCCGGGCGTAGCTGCTACAGTAAGAGTTAAACTTGACTTTAAGCAAGTTAGGACTCACATACATTTCAAGGAGAAAGGAGGCCTCAAACCTGCTCAGCAATTCCCTGAATGTGCATTCTCCAACCTGACCAGCTTCCCGGGACATACCTGCCAACAACATCAGTAAAGGTATGGAAAGAGACTGAATTGTGTGTGGTGCTGCTTTATTCACTGAACCCTGCATTGCCATAGACTTCGAGGGACCAGTCCCACCTGTGGGGGACTTAACATCCAGCTGCCCCATAACATCCCCTCAGAAGAATCACCCTGCAGCGCTGGTCAAATTGATCAGAAACCACAGGTGGCGTCACAAACTATTACTAAAATTCCCCTGTAAATATCCCCCTTTGTATGAGCGCCCAAGGCTACGGACCGAGCTGTGCTGCCAGTGACATTCCCCATAGACTTCCATGGCTCGGTGCCGAGTACCCCATAACCCTGGTACCATGTTGTGCGACTCAAAAACATATCTAGGCTTCCATCACAGGGCCACCCATCTCTGTGATACATAACGTCCATGCCTCCATGCATATCCCGAGGGCCATACACAGTGCCCCCTAGCTGCATCAGGGGTCACTACACCACAATATATATAAAGAATTTTTTATTTTTTTATTTCTATATACATTCTGCACTCTTGATTTTATATTTCATTACCATGCACAAATTTTTATTAATTTCATGTTAAGTTGTTTTTAACAAATGTAGTAATGTGTATGGTCTATCATGTTTTTTAGTTACATCATTTATGGCCTTGGTTGGCAAATAATTTTATTCACTTGGATAGTCACAGAGGACTTTCTAGGGTATAAATATACAACAGACATTAATTTTAATTAATTACTAAATAAAGTTTACACTTTTTTAATGTTTTCTAATTTTCATTATTGAACACCCCAATAGCTGCTGTTCTCCTATATTTTGCTCTGTAGCAATAATTTTATTTATTAAAATACCATATATACTCGAGTATAAGCCGACCCGAGTATAAGCCGACCCCCCTAATTTTGCCACAAAAAACTGGGAAAACTTACTGACTCGAGTATAAGCCTAGGGTGGAAAATGAGATTATGCCCTATATGCTGCCCATGTATTATGCCCCCATAGATGCTCCATAGATTGTGCTCCCACATATGATCCATAGATTATGCCCCCATAGTTGCTCCACAGATTGTGCCCCCATATATGATCCATAGATTATGCCCCCATAGATGCTCCATAGATAATGCCCCATAGATGCTCCATAGATTATGCCCCCATAGATTATGCCCCCATAGATTATTCCCCCATAGATGCCCCCATAGATTATGCCCCCATAGATGCTCTATAGTATAGGCCTCAATTGCTGCTGCAACCGAAAAAAAAAAATTACATACTCACCTCTCGTTGCTGGGGGGCCAGGTGCCGGTGTCCTGAGCAGGCGGGGACACCGGCGCGCTATGGGGGACAGGTGCCGGTGTCACCGCTCGGTCAGGGCCCCGGCACCTGAGACATTTACCTGTCACCGCTGCTCGCCGCTGTCTTCCGCGCCCTCTGCCTGAACATCGCAGCAAGAGGACCCGAGGACACAGCGGAACGGGACAGGTAAGTATCGCTTATACTTACCTTTCCGCCGGCGCGTCTCTGCCCTGCTCTTCTCCCACGGTCCCGGCGCCTGTGTTCAGCGGTCACGTGTTACCGCTCATTAAAGTCATGAATATGTGCATATTCATGACTTTAATGAGCAGTACCACTGATGGCTGAATACTGGCGCCGGGACCGTGGGAGAAGAGCAGGGGCTGCAGAGACCGGGCCGGCGGAGGGGTAAGTATACAGGACAGCTGCGCTCCCCCTCCCCCGCCGACCCCCCTGGTATATGACTCGAATATAAGCCGAGAGGGGGATTTTCAGCCCTAAAAAATGGGCTGAAAATCTCGGCTTATATTCGAGTATATACGGTAGACAAACAGTGCATTATACAACTTTTTTTCCTGTGTTCTTCTTTGAACGATCTCTTGATGGAGGAGGGGCGTGGGGCATTTATAGGGGTATAAGGCTGGGTTTACAATGGGTCTCTATCCCTGATGAAAAAGGTCTGTGAGCCTTTGAAACGCGTCGGATGATTTTTGATCCTTCCCGCTCTCTGTCCCGTGGTGACGTCACCCGCTTTTTGTCCCGCCCCCCGCTTTGTCCGCTTCCAATCAGCGGCGCCTCTCGGCCGGAGGACGCCGCCGCTTGCTCGGACTGTCAGCGCTACTACTTCCGTGCTATAGGGAGGACGCTCCTGGCCACATTGCCATCTTGCCTCCCTCACTGTACGAGCGGTCCGAGGACATCTTCAGGAAGCCACGATTCCCTCCTTCTCAAACAGTAATTGCAAGTCCAGCCCCCAGCCACTATGAAGTAAGTTCTATGTGCTTATATCTGACTACACGCATGAATTTTGTTGCGACCCCTCTATATAAGTCTATTTTAACCTCTTGGCTGTAGTTTTTTTCATTAGTGGGCTCTTATTTCTCATTATAATATAGAGACTTCCCATGGGGAGTGCATTATACTACAGACCCTACCTATGGGGTTTTATTATAATACAGAGGCTGTCTATGGGGTTTTTATTATAATACAGAGGCTGCCTATGGGGAGTGCCTTATAATACAGGGGCTCCCTATGGGGGTGCATTATACTACAGGGGCTCCCTATGGGGAGTGCATTATAATACAGAGGCTGCCTATGGGGAGTGCATTATAATAAAGAGGCTGCCTATGAGGAGTGCATTATACTACAGGGACTCCCTATGGGGAGTGCATTATACTACAGGGGCTCCCTATGGAGAGTGCATTATACTACAGAGGCTCCCAATGGGGAGTGCATTATAATACAGAGGCTCCCAATGGGGAGTGCATTATACTACAGAGGCTCCCTATGGGGAGTGCATTATACTACAGACTCTGCCTATGGGGTTTTATTATAATACAGAGGCTGTCTATGGGAGTGCATTATAATACAGAGGCTGCCTATGAGGAGTGCATTATAATATAGAGGCTGCCTATGGGGGTGTATTATACTACAGACTCTGCCTATGGGGTTTTATTATAATACATAGGCTGTCTATGGGAGTGCATTATAATACAGAGGCTGCCTATGAGGAGTGCATTATAATATAGAGGCTGCCTATGGGGGTGTATTATACTACAGACTCTGCCTATGGGGTTTTATTATAATGCAGAGGCTGCCTATGGGGGTGCATTATAATACAGAGGCTGCCTATGGGGGTGCATTATAATACAGGGGCTCCCTATGGGGAGTGCATTATAATACAGAGGCTCCCTATGGGGGTGCATTATAATACAGGGGCTCCCTATGGGGTTTTATTATAATACAGAGGCTCCCTATGGGGGTGAATTATAATACAGGGGCTCCCTATGGGGTTTTATTATAATACAGAGGCTGCCTATGGGGAGTGCTCGTATAATACAGAGGCTCCCTATGGGGGTGCATTATAATATAGAGGTTGCCTTTGGGGTTTTACTATAATACAGAGGCCGAGAGGCGCCGCTGATTGGAAGCGGACAAAGCGGGGGCGGGACAAAAAGCGGGTGACGTCACCACGGGACAGAGAGCGGGAAGGATCAAAAATCATCCGACGCGTTTCAAAGGCTCACAGACCTTTTTCATCAGGGATAGAGACCCATTGTAAACCCAGCCTTATACCCCTATAAATGCCCCACGCCCCTCCTCCATCAAGAGATCGTTCAAAGAAGAACCACAGGAAAAAAGTTGTCTAATGCACTGTTTGTCTATTTTAATAAATAAAATTATTGCTGCAGAGCAAAATATAGGAGAACAGCAGCTATTGGGGGGTTCAATAATGAAAATTAGAAAACATTAAAAAAGTGTAGACTTTATTTAATAATTAATTAAAATTAATGTCTGTTGTATGCATTATATGTATATGTGTATGTGTGTATACATGCATGTATGTATATTGTAAGGTTTCACTCACTCGGCTGCTTCGGAGGTAAATCAGGAGACACTTTCTTATGCAAAAAGTCCTTAGGTTTATTACATCATAAACCATATGGTAACATATAATACAACTCTTCAATGCTTCAGCTCCTGCCTGGAGCCTCACTCTTCAGTCACAGAGACCTCTCTGTAATGTCCTGCCTTGGACACATGGAAGCCTGTCCACACTGGCAGACTCCCACACACTCTCTCACAGGGGCCAAGCACACTTCGTTACATAGGCGTAACTCCACCCACAGGTGAGGTCAGGATCACATGGTTAGGTCACCTGATCATGACCTCACCACAGGTCCTTTAGCCACACCATTACATACAGGTTTCATCCCTAGTATTTAGACACAAGCCCTTTGGGTGGGTTTGTAGGTGACTGGACCCACCCAGCTCTCCTAGTCACCTGGAAGCCTCCTAATGTATAGCACAACTCAGCAGTAGATCTGCTGAACCAAAACATATCTAGGCTTCCATCACAGGGCCACCCATCTCTGTGATACATAACGTCCATCTATCACATGCCTCCATGCATATCCCGAGGGCCATACACAGTGCCCCCTAGCTGCATCAGGGGTCACTACACCACATACCTCCTCCCTCTGTTCAAACTTGTGGGGTTGAACACTTTTTCCCCGACCAGAGATCCTTCTCGGTCGTCTCTGCCAGTCAAACCGTCTCTCTAAGTCGGACCCTGCTATTAATCTCTTTGGTAAGCGTCTGTCCTCCGACTCTGTCACATCTGTTGCTGACGAGGCCCCCCTGTCAGACCACCCGCATCCCCAGCGGTCAGTACGGCATTGCAATTCACTTGCACCCATACGTCCTGTCTGGTCTGAGTCCTTTCCATTTCGTCCACTACAGGTTCTCCTGCTTAGGTCACTCATCACTGAGCTAACTGAGGTATCACCATTTCTACCTCTTCCATCAGGCGCTCTTCGCCTCTCGAAACTGCGGATTGAAGGTGGCGGCCATCTTCTTTCCATTTCTTGCAGCTCTCTGTTGACCTGCTCCCTCTCCAGTCGTAGCTGCTCTACTTCTCTCAAGTATGACACACGATACTCCAGGAGCATCCGGATATTCCCAAGGCTCTCCCTGGATCCGACAACGAGGAATGGAACCATCCCATCTTCACCCCTGACCTGGACTTCGTCATCAGCCGGAATCCTGACTCTCGTCACACCGGACTTATTTACCATCTCCTGCATCACTTTCCCAAGTCTTCCGATGACTTTCTTCACCAGACCTCTGGGCACTTGAACGATGTCTTCCATCAAGTCAAGCTGATTTTGCGTCTTTCTTGCTAGCTCCAAACGTCGAGCGGCTTCGTGATTTCTCAACAGGATCATTTGCTTAGTGCGGAGACAATGTAGGTGCATGTCCCTCAGGATAGCCACTCGCTTCATTGTGACTTCCCTAGTCGACAGTATAACTAACTGTTTCATCTCTGGCACCCAGTTCACACTAGATGCTTCTACCGCTTTTCTAAAGGTCTCATGCACCTCCTCACTGGCACATACTTCTCGCAGGTCTTTGGGTATCTCTATTACACACTTGAACCCCGATCCATCACCTTCTTGGACAGACTGTTGGACCTCCTCTTCCTGAGCATTAGTACAGTTTTCCAAGACATCGCTCTCCCTTGTGTGCCCATCTGCATGGCACTTCCCTTGCTGGATTTCTTCTTCCATAGATTTCTGGAGCTGGGCACCAGTCTCCTCCTTTATCTTGAGCTCTCTGAGAACTCTATCTCGCTCTTCTGCCAAGCCGTGACACTCATCCTCCCTCCGGAGAAGCTCCTGCTGATTCTTCTCTTGGGCCTCTCTGAGCTTAGAGACTTCCTTCTCCAGCTCCTCCACTTTATGCTCAATCACTTGTCTTAGGACCCTTTCACGCTCGACTGTCTCTTTCACTGACTCTTTAAGCAGCTCCATCTCATGGTCCTGCTCTCTTTTAGCCAGCACATGTCGCACCATTACCTCTTCAATTACATTTTCAGATGGGCTTTCTTGCCCACCCACACTCTGCTTCTTCAGAGTTCCGCCTGTTCCGGCATCCTCAGCTTCACCTGTCTCACGACTCTCGGTAACTTCAGAGAGCTCCAGCTCTGCCTCCTTATCAAGGACAGTCACCTGACCGGTACCTGACCCTGACTCTTCCTCATCATTTTGCTTCTTAGAGGATGTAGCCTGTCTCGCCTTTCCACGGCCCCTGCGGCGAGAGGAAGATCGGCCATTTTTACTCGGCTCCACGTTACTGCACTCGCTTTCCCTTGCGGTCGAGTCACAGTCTACACAGGAGTCACTCCCACTCCCCCTGTCATCCTGGAACAGCACGTCCCCACCTAGACAGGTGTCAGACCCCTGTTCTGGAGCTAAACCGTTTCCCACGGTCACACGTCTCGTCACCTCCAAGTCCCCGAGTTGGTCTGACCTACACTTTCTTCTGGTCACCTGGGCTCGGGACTATCGCTATTAGGTGTTACCTCCTTTCCACACTTCACACTACAAGGAACCACTACAGTCGCCTGCTGTGATGGCGCTCCCTTAGGGTCATTCCGTCTCTCCTCTGAGAAACCCCACACTACATCAACCTCCCATGCATTTTCAAAAAATACAAAGTCCCGTTCCCTCTCATAGGGGTACAATACGTTCGGTGGTATACCGCCATCTTGATCCTCGACACTTGTGGACATCTCAAGCATCACCCTGTCTACCAAATAGTCCACAGTGAGCCCGTGGATGCAGCCCACCTGGACCTTTTTCTCGGTCATACAGAGAACTAGCGGAGATCCTTTCAGAGTCACCTGACTCTTTGAGTCCAACTGTCCAGAGACTCCTTCCCTATGTAACATTACCGTACACACCTGTGGGCTGTTATCAAATGGGAAGTCTATGCCACATGCGGAATACGTATAACACCCACACCGCTGTTCCTTAGATATGTCCACTGAGGAAACCGGTGCCACCCCTTTTTGGGACATCACCCCCTTTTGATTTGCCGCCGCCTTTTGGGCAACTTTACTGATTTGGGCTACCACCCCCTTTTTAGACTCCGCCCCCTTTTGGGCCACCATCCCAATTTTGGTTTGCCGCCCCCCTAATACAGGGGCTCCCTATGGGTTTTATTATAATACAGAGGCTGCCTATGGGAGTGCTCGTATAATACAGAGGCTCCCTATGGGGGTGCATTATAATATAGAGGTTGCCTTTGGGGTTTTATTATAATACAGAGGCTCCCTATGGGGTTTTATTATAATACAGAGGCTGTCTATGGGCTGCATTATACTGTATTGAGGACTATCTGGTGTATTATGCTATATAGATACTATCTTGGGGCCATCATACAGTGTGGGGATTACAATGACGGGGCCATCTTACAGTATGGGGATTAGTGGCGGGCCATCATACAGTGTTGGATCCATTAAATAGTTTGGGGTTATTAAGAGGGTCAGTATATATACAGTGAGGGGGCATTATACTGTGTATAGGGGAGCTGTACAGGGTGGAGACTTGAGACATTATTTAATGTAAAGTGGGCACTTATTGTTATAGGGGAACTCGGGTTACTGTGACTGCCAAAGGGGCACACACAGGGCAATATTACATTCTAGGGGGCACAATGTGGGCACTGTTCTCTAGGGCACTTGCACCTGGCATTACTATATTATATAGGGCTGCTTTAGAATTTAGAGGTCACACAGAACCACCCAGCAGGTGCAGTAATAGGGACACATATGGCAGCAGTGGCTCAGTATTGGGGTATCAGCAGGATGAGGAGTTTGTGCAGGTTGGGGATACATGGTGATGGGGCTGGAATATGAGAAGTGAAACGTGTCTTTGTTGTAATTTCTGCAGCAGAGTCCTGGCTGGAGGAGTTGTCATGTTGGTCTGGGCCAGATGGAAAAGACATGAAAAGTGAACAATTTCATCAGAAAGAACGTCAGCGGTAAGTCATTATCTGTAACTCTGCTGTAATCTATTATATGTTCAGTAGGACTGGTATTATTTACCACTGGCCATATGGTGGTGATATTAATATTGGTCTTTTTATATATAGATTATTTTTGGCAACAGCGCGGTCATTTGCTGAGGTTCTCTGGTTAGGGGCCCACTCAGAAGTTTCACCCCCCCTAAACCAAAACCCTAGCTACGCCTCTGAGTATAATATATCCTCCCATGGTACATGCAGTATAATGCATCCCCCCATGGTTCATACTGTATACACAGAGTTAACAGAGGGGTCTGCGACTGAAGCTGGGGTATGCAGGTGTACACAGCATACATAGAAGGGTCTGCGACCGAAACTGGGGTTATACGGGTGTATACAGCATACACAGAGGAGTGTGTGACCGAAGCTGGGGGTATACAGGTGTATACAGAGTACACAGAGGGGTCTGCGACCAAAGCTGGGGTTGTACGGGTGTATGTGTAGTGACCAGAAAAACCATTACTAATGTACTGTATGTTATATGTCACATGGTAAATGTGTTCTCTATTCCTTACATGATTACAATTGTGACACCGGCTCCTTGTTTTGCCTTGGGAGGAGGTAAATTATTTAATATTATGCTGCCCTCTCCTGCCTTGTTTTGGTTTTACAACTTGTAGTACTATGCTGCCCTCTTCTGCCTTAGTTTGGCATTGCAACTTGTTTTTCTGATTTGAAACAAGTGGCAGTTGGTGGGGGCGTGAGACTGAAAACGTGAGAGTTACCAGCGGTTCCCGTGGTGAGAGGAGGTAGGAAATTGGGGCTCCTTGTTTGGGACCATCGGGGAGTACAAATAGCACCCGATTCAGAGTGCCCTGCGTTTTCCAGCGACAGAGTGCTGAGACTGCAGAACTGCACAGCAGATTTCCCGGATACTCTGATCCGATTAAGGTCGGTTGATCCCTTGCCTTCCCGCAGCACAGTTAATCAAATGGAAATTTACTGCCATCCTCCCAAGGCCGGGACCGAGAAAAGGCTTTGACAGCCACAGAAAGAGAAATTATATCTGCTACCCATGACTGTTATGTTGGAAAATATAAGAATTGTTACCAATCTTCAGTAAAGTTCATCTTTCAAGTTTGCACGGGACCCACAGTGTATGATTCTTTTGTCTGCAGCCTCATACCTTGCGGGCATCAACATTACTCTCAGTCTCATATATCCGTCATCTCCCCCTTTATAATTGCCACCTAACCTAGGGATTGTTAGAGCCATTGGAATCACCGTGACTGAACCATCCTCCGAAATACTGGGCTCTGCATCTCACAAGGTGGTGCAATATATGCAGCATACACAGAGGGGTCTGCAACCGAAGCTGGGGTATACGGGTGTATACAGCGTACACAGGGGAGTCTGTGATTGATAGCTGGGGGTATATGGGTGAATACAGTGTACACTGAGGGGTCTGCAACCGAAGCAGGGGGTATATGGGTGTATACAGCGTACACAGAGGGGTCTGTGACCAAAGCTGGGGGTATACAGGTGTATACAGCGTACACAGAGGGGTCTGTGACCAAAGCTGGGGGTATACAGGTGTATACAGCTTATACAGAGGCGTCTGCGACCGAAGCTGGGGGTATACGGGCGTATACAAGGTACTCAGAGGGGTCTGCGACCAAAGCTGGGGGTATACGGGTGTATACAGAGTACACAGAATGGTCTGTGACTGAAGCTGGGGGTATACGGGCGTATACAGCTTACACAGAGGTATCTGCGACCAAAGCTGGAGGTTTACGGGCGTATACAGGGTACACAAGGGGTCTGCAACCGAAGCTGGGTGTTTACAGCATTCACAGGGGTCTGTGACCAAAGCTGGGGGTATACGGGTGTATATAGCATAGACAGAGGGTCTGTGACTGAAGCTGGGGGTATATGGGTGTATACAGCATACACAGAGGGGTCTGCGACCGAAGCTGGAGTTATGTGGGTGTATACAGTGTACACAGAGGGGTCTGCAACCGAAGCTGGGGTATATGGGTGTAAAGAGCGTACACAGGGGGGTCTGCGACTGAAGCTGGGAGTATACGGGTGTATACAGCGTGCACAGAGGGGTCTGTGACCGAGGCTGGGGTATACGGGAGTATATAGCGTTCACAGAGGGGTATGTGACCAAAGCTGTGGGTATATACAGAGGGGTCTGCGACTGAAGCTGGGAGTATACGGGTGTATACAGAGTACACAGAGGGGTCTGCGACCGAAGCTGGGAGTATACAGGTGTATACAGAGTACACAGAGGAGTCTGCTACCGAAGCTGGGGGTATACGGGTGTATATAGCGTTCAAAGGGGGGTCTGCGACCGAAGCTGAGGGAATAGGGGTGTATACAGAGTACACAGAGGGGTCTGCGACCGAAGCTGGGGGTATACGGGTGTATATAGAAGGGTCTGCGACCAAAGCTGGGGTATACGGGTGTATTCAACTATACAAAGGGCTCCATACACACAGAGCTCCTTACACAAATGGCTCCACACACACAAGGCTCCGCTCCGAACACCTCATACACAGAAGGCTCCGCTCCGTACATCTCGTACACACACGGCTCCGCTCCGTACACCTCATATACAAGAGGCTCCGCTCTGTACACCTCGTACACACACAGCTCCGCTTCATACACACACGGCTCTGCTCCATAGACCTCTCACACACGCAGCTCCGCTCCGTACACCTCGTACACAGATGGCTCCTCTCCGTACACCTCGTACACACACGGTTCCGATCAGTACACCTTGTATACACACGGCTCTGCTACATTCACACTGTAAACCCCTCCTGGCCCCACACATAAAGTTCCCCTCATCCAGCACCATGAAAACCAGCACAGCAGAGTCCTGCATACACTATAGTGATGTGTGGTTTGTGAAGGATCAGATACAAAGAACCGGCTCCCTGCTGTGACTGAAATGAGCCGGCTCTTTGCATCTGATCGTTCACGAACCACACATCACTACAGTGTATGCAGGACTCTGCTGTGCTGGTTGTCATGGTGCTGGATGAGAAGTTTATGTGTGAAATGTTTATGTCTGAAATGAGCCCAATTTAGGCCATGCCCCGACCACACCCATTTCACAACTAGTCACACCCATGTCCACGCCCCATGCTGATCACACTGACTGGTACTGAGGGCACAGTGGCTGGCATTATGGGCACAGTGGCTGGTACTGAGGAAAAGAAAGAAAGAACAGAGAGAGAGAAAAAAAACATAAAGAACGAGAGAAAGAAAGGGGAAAGAGAACAGAGAGAGAGAAAGAAACAAAGAAAGAACAGAGAAAGAAAGAGGGGACAGAAAAAAAAAACCGAGAGAAAAAAATTACGAGGGAAAAGAAAGAACAGAGAGGGAGAGAAAGAAAAGGGAAAGAAAGAACAGAGAGAGAGAAAGAGGGGAAAGAAAGAACAGAGAGATAAAGAGAAAGAAACAGAGAGAAAGAACTGAGAGAGAGAAAGAAAGATGGGAAAGAAAGAACAGAGAGAGAAAGAAAGAAACAGAGAGAAAGAAAGAACTGAGAGAGAAAGAAAGATGGGAAAGAAAGATCAGAGGGAGAAAGAACGAGGGGAAAGAAAGAACAGAGAGAGAGAGAAAGAAAGAAAGAAAGAAAGAAAGAAAGAAACAGAGAGAAAAAGAAAGAGGGGAAAGAACAAAAGAACAGAGAGAGAGAAAAAAAGAAAACGGATAAAGAAAGAACAGAGAGAGAAAAAAGAAAGAAAGAGGGTAAAGAAAGAGAACAGAGATAAAGAAAGAGGGG
Organism: Oophaga sylvatica; assembly: GCA_033576555.1. Classification (NCBI taxonomy): domain Eukaryota; kingdom Metazoa; phylum Chordata; class Amphibia; order Anura; family Dendrobatidae; genus Oophaga; species Oophaga sylvatica. Next base: position 20,922 of record JARQOD010005353.1, read on the forward strand.
AAAGAAAGAAAACAGAGAGAAAGAAAGAACAGAGAGAAAAAGGAAGAACAGAGAGAGAAAGACAAAAGAAAGAACAGAGAGAAAAAGGAAGAACAGAGAGAGAAAGAACAGAGAGAGAAAGAAAGAACAGAGAGGGAGAGAGAAAGAGAACAGAGAAAGAAAGAACAGAGAGAGAGAGAAAGAAAAAGGGTAAAGAAAGAAAGAACAGAGAGAGAAAAAAGAAAGAGAGAGAAGAAAGAACAGAGAGAAAGAAAGAACAGAGAAAAAGAAAGAGGGTATGAAAGAGAACAGAGAGAAAGAGAACAGAGAGAAAAAGGAAGAACAGAGAGAGAAAGAAAAAAAGAGAAAGAGAACAGAGAGAAAGAGAACAGAGAGAAAGAAAGAACAGAGAGAGAAAGAAAGAAAGAGGGGAAAAAAAGAACAGAGAGGGAGAGAGAAAAAAAAAGAGGGAAAGAGAACAGAGAGAGAAAGAAAGAGGGGAAAGAAAGAGAACAGAGAAAAGAAAGAGGAGAAAGAAAGAACAGAGAGAGAAAGATGGGAAAGAAAGGACAGAGAGAGAGAAAGAAAGAATAGAGAGAGAGAAAGAAGAGAGAGAAAGAAAGGGGAAAGAAAGAGAACAGAGAGAGAAAGAAAGAACAGATAAAAAAGGAAGACCAGAGAGAAAGAAAATGAAAGAACAGAGAGAAAGAAAGAGGGTACAGAAAAAAGAACAGAGAGAGAGAAAAAATAAAGAGGGGAAAGAAAGAACAGAGAGGAGAAAGAGGGGAAAGAAAGAAAGAGGGGAAAGAAAAGAACAGAGAGAAAGAAGGAAAAAGAACAGAGAGAAAGGAGTGGACAGAAAAAAAAGAACAGAGAGAGAGAAATAAACAGGGAAAGAAAGAACAGACAGAAAGAAAGAGAAAGAAAGAGGGAAGAAAGAACAGAGAGAAAGAAAGATGGGAAAGAAAGAGAACAGAGAGAGAGGAAAGAACAGAGAGAGAGAAAAAGAAAAAAGGATTAGAGAGAGAAAGAAATAAAGATTCTATAAAGATACTACAGCAGCCCGGCTCACATTGTAGTGCCCACCTGAGCCTCCCGATGCAGGACAGATCATGATCCGATCACATGACCGACATCCCCGATTCCAAGGCGATCCCGCTGTCCGCGCAGTCGGAGGAGGACACGATGATGGATCTGTAGCATTCCCTGAAGTGCCTCCATGGTTCTGTCACAATCTCCTCCCAAAATTACCTCATTTACGGTTAGCTTCTAGCACATCACTTCCGGTGGAACGTCACGTGCGAGTTTTGAAGTGCTCCTCGGACTCCGCCGTGTTCTCCTGTGTCCACGGGAAAAGTAAGCTCTCAGCAGGAGCAGTGGGGCTCTCAAAATCGGGACTGTCCCGCTGGATCCGGGATGGTTGAGAGGTATGAATGCTCCCCACCATACACCTTGTACACGCACGGCTATGCACCCTCATACACACACGGTTCCGCTTTGTATGCCTAGTACACACACGACTTTGCTCCGACTTGCGCACATACACGGCTCCACTCAGTACACACACGGCCCCACTCCGTAAACCTTGTACACAGGCGGGTCCGCTCCGTACACCTCGTGCACACATGGCTCCGCTCTGTACAACTCGCGCACACGCCACTCCACTTCAGAAAACCTCGTACACATGCAGCTCTGCTCTGTGCACCTTGTACACACATGGCTCCACTCTGTAAACCTTGTACACATGCGGCTTTGCACCATACACCTCGTACACACACGGTTCTGCTCCGCTCCGTACACACACGGCTCAAGCACGGAGTCCTGTGTGTACGAAGTGTACGGAGCTGAGAGGCTCAGCTCCGTACACCTCAGGTTCCGTTTCGTAAGCCCTGTACACACATAGCACTGCCACATCCACCTCGTACACACACGGCTTCGCTCCGTACACCTCGTACACACACGGCTCAGTTCTGTACACTTTGTACACACACGGCTCTGCTCCGTACACACAACAGCACTGCTACATCCACCCTGTAAACCCCTCCTGAGCTCACACATAAACTTCCCTTCATCCAGCACCATGACAACCAGCACAGCAGAGTCCTGCACAGAGAACCTCGATCATGTGATCCCCTGACTCCTCCCCTCCTGTGACCTCATCACAGGTCCTGTGCTCACAGAAGAGGAGACATTGTTGCTTGCTGTGAGAGTAGAGGTGGAGAGACAGGGAGGGTGAGGATGGGGTGCATAGGGGGCATGGCAGCTTCTCACTGCGGGAAACATAGCTGTTGTGAATGTGTTAGAAATGAGTTCTGAGCAGAAGCTCCCTCTGGTGGTTGCAGACAGTGCTGAACCATTTAGTGAAGATTGGCAATCAGGAGTTACAGACTGGTCCTATATAAGGGAGGTTCCCTCCCATCAGGGTTGCCGGTGATCAATTGTTCTTGTCTCAACTGTGGTTCCTGGTTCACTTGGAAGCTTGCTGAGTCTTGCCTCTTCTTCTGCTCTCAGATAAGAAATTTTCTGTTTTTATTTTTGTGCTTGCTTTTTGCATTGTTTCCTGCACTTTTGTGGAGGTCAGCCAGGTCCCCTCCGGGGGCTTGTGCTCCTCTCAGTTTGTCTGAGCCACTGTTGTTTGTTCATTTGCCTTTTCCAGTTTTTTTTTTAGTGGCTGCGGCTTAGTTTTGTTACACCAGAGAACTAATTTAAGTGGTAGAGGTCGTGTGATCTCAGGTGTTTTTGCAATTAGTAGAGTTGGTATTTTTTAGGGTTTTTTGGGATTGCAGTAAGTGTCCTTCCTATCCTTTTCTGTCTAGGAAGATTGGGCGCCAAAGTTTGCTCATACTATTTTCTGTCTGTGTCTGTATTTCCTCTTGTCTAACCACCATTACATGTTTGGGGGCTTCCTATGTTCTTTGGGGATCTGCTCCGGGGCAGATAGCTTTCCTCTTTCTATCTTTAGGTGTAGTTAACCTCTCAGGCTGTGACGAGGCGTCTAGGACCAACGTAGGTACGCTCCACGGCTGCCTTTAGTTGTGGTGGTTAGTCAGGGTACTGCAATCCAGTAGATTCCAACCTCTCTGGTGTATTGCCGTTTTTTCTTGCTCTCCTCAGCTACCAAATCATAACACATAGCGCCTCGCCCGGGACAGCGAGTAGGAGGGTCTGAATCGGGACTGTCCCATTCAATCTGGGACAGTTGGGAGGTATTGTCACGCGGTCTTATGATATGTGTACGATGTCAGTAAACTATTCTTAAAAGAACAACACTCTATACAACATATAGATTAGCAACATCAGCATGTAAATATAGAATAGATTTACCTGACACGATATCCGTTGAACTCAGGGTTAATCTTGAGGACTTGATACACTGTCACAGGAAAGAGGAGGACCGGGGGTCTAACCTGACCCTAAACTGGGGTCCTAACTAATCCCTCACCTTGGAGGTACTGATAATGGTTCAGAGGTTCAAGTCTCCAGCCTAACCCTGTCTCCTATCAGTCCCTGAACCCTGTAATCAGTCCTAAGAAGGATTCTGATTACCACCAAAGGGATATGGGCTGATCTCAGCTAAATACACAGATTAGACATATAAGACAGACTGGAGAAAACACAGACTTGCATACACACTCAAACACAGAAGGAACATAAATGATCTGGGATATTAAACTCTAAGCAAGGTGAGCTTAAAACAACTAAGGAGCTCTTTAACTTAAGTCTATACAGATACAATCCTATCTGTGGTCTGCATGAAGAATTTCACTGGCAACTCCCAACACAGACAACCAGAGATTTAAAGGAAACCAATCAACAAATAATTAATTGCAGCCGGAAGAAACTGCACCCAGTCCCAGAACTGAGCACAGACAGAATTAACTCCCTAACTGCCAAACACAAAGAAACAGCAACTCAGCTGTGAGAAGTCAGAATGTGCAACCGCGACGATCTTCGTGGCGATGCACACATGACAGTACCCCCCCTTCTACGAGGGGCCTCCGGACCCTCAGGGCCAGGTTTGCCCGGGTGAGTTCTGTGGAAGGTCCGCACCAAACGATCTGCGTTAATGTCAGACGCAGGAACCCACGTCCTCTCCTCTGGACCATACCCCTTCCAATGCACCAAGTACTGAAGGGACCGGTGATTCAGACGTGAGTCAATGATCTTTGACACTTGAAACTCCAAGTTACCATTGACCACCACTGGAGGAGGAGGTAGAGGTGATGGTATGACTGGTGCCACGTACCTCTTAAGTAATGACTTGTGGAACACATTATGAATTTTAAACGTAGGAGGGAGGTCCAGACGAAATGCCACAGGATTAATTATGGAACTGATCCTGTACGGCCCGATGAATCTGGGGCCCAGCTTCCAGGAGGGAACTTTAAGTTTTATATTCCTGGTAGACAACCATACCAGATCGTTCACATTAAGATCTGGACCAGAAACTCTCCTCCTATCAGCCATACGTTTATAACGGTTCCCCATAGCACTCAGATTATTCAATACACCTCTCCACACTGAAGCAAGTGACGACGAGAAACGCTCCTCCTCAGGAACCCCAGAAGGGCCCCCCCCATTGAATGTACAAAACTGGGGATGAAAACCATATGCCCCAAAAAACGGGGACTTACCAGTGGACTCGCTCCGCCTGTTGTTAAGAGCGAACTCTGCCAGAGGCAAGAAAGAAGACCAGTCCTCCTGGTTCTCTGAGACAAAACACCGAAGATAAGTCTCTAGGCTTTGATTCAGACGCTCTGTCTGACCATTGGTCTGCGGATGAAAAGCCGAGGAAAATGACAATTGCATCCCCCGACGTAAACAAAATGCCCTCCAAAACTTGGACACAAACTGAGACCCCCTATCTGACACCACATCAGAAGGCAACCCATGAAGTCTCACAATCTCCCCAATGAACACCTGCGCCAGAGTTTTAGCATTAGGGAGGGCAGGAAGAGCAATGAAATGTGCCATCTTACTGAACCTGTCAACAACCACCAGTATGACAGTCTTCCCTGACGACTGAGGAAGGTCCGTGATGAAGTCCATAGACAAATGAGTCCATGGACGCTCCGGAAGTTTCAAGGGTAAGAGGGTCCCAGACGGACGGGTATGAGGGGTCTTAGAGCGAGCACAAACCCCACAGGACGCGACAAAAGTTAAAACATCTTTATTAACGTTAGGCCACCAAAACCGGCGAGAAAGGAGATCTAAAGTAGCCTTACTCCCTGGATGTCCTGCTAAAGCAGAATTATGATGTGCCTCAATAACCTTTTGTCTCAACTGATTTGGGACAAACAGTCTCCCTGGAGGTCCTGCAGGGGCGTCCCCCTGAGCCTCTAACACCTCCTCCTCAAGCTCAGAACATACAGCCGACACTACCACCCCCTCCTGAAGGATAGGAATCGGGTCATCCATTTTCCCGGCCCCTGGGAAACTGCGAGACAAGGCATCCGCCTTAACATTCTTAGATCCAGGGCGATAAGTGACAACAAAATTAAACCTGGTAAAAAACAACGACCATCGAGCTTGTCTGGAATTCAGACGCTTAGCAGATTCCAAATACAGCAGGTTCTTGTGATCAGTAATGACGGTGACCGGGTGGACTGCCCCCTCCAAAAAGTGACGCCATTCTTCAAAAGCCAACTTAATGGCCAAAAGTTCCCTATTGCCGATATCATAATTCCTTTCGGCGGACGACAATTTTTTAGAAAAGAAAGCGCACGGATGCCATTTACCAGGGGACGGACCCTGGGACAATATTGCACCCACCCCTACGTCAGACGCGTCCACCTCCACAACGAACGGCTGTGATGCATTTGGTTGGATGAGAACGGGTGCCGAAGCAAAACATTTTTTCAAAGAGGAAAAAGCTTGGCAAGCTTTGTCCGACCATTTAGAAAAATCCGTCCCTTTTCTTGTCATGTCAGTGAGAGGTTTGACAACAGATGAGAAATTACAAATAAATTTCCGGTAGTAGTTAGCAAACCCCAGAAAACGCTGCAGAGCCTTAAGATCCTCTGGCTGATCCCATTCAAGCACTGCTCTCACCTTTTCAGGGTCCATACGGAAACCGGAAGCTGACACCAAGAAACCCAAAAACTGAAGTTCCTGTACGGCGAATACACACTTTTCCAGTTTGGCGTACAGTTTATTGTCTCGCAAGATCTGCAACACCTGTCTCACATGCTCCTGGTGAGACACAAGATCTGGTGAGTAAATTAAAATGTCATCCAAATATACGACCACAAACAGCCCCACCAGATGACGAAAAATGTCATTAACAAAATGTTGGAATACTGCTGGTGCAGTAGTCAGACCAAAAGGCATGACAAGGTTCTCATAATGTCCCTCCGGCGTGTTAAACGCCGTTTTCCACTCATCCCCCTCTTTTATCCTAATCAGATTATACGCCCCCCTGAGATCCAATTTAGAGAACCATTTGGCGCCAACAATTTGATTGAAGAGATCAGGAATCAGAGGGAGTGGATACGGATCTCGAACAGTAATCCGATTAAGTTTGCGGAAATCCAAGCAAGGGCGTAGGCCTCCATCTTTTTTCTTCACAAAGAAGAACCCCGCGGCCACTGGGGAAGATGAAGGTCTAATATGCCCTTTGGCCAGACTTTCCGAAATATAATCTTTCATAGCCTGCCTCTCAGGACCAGAAAGGTTATATAACCTAGCTTTAGGTAACTTAGCATCAGGAAGTAAATTAATAGAGCAGTCATACACGTGATGAGGAGGCAACTCCTGACACCCCTCCTCAGAGAACACATCCCCAAAGTCCTCCAAAAAAGGAGGCAAAGTACTAGGCACGACCGCACTGATGACTGTGTTCATGCAGTTACTTTTGCAAAACTCCCCCCATTGGCTTATATCTCTGGACTGCCAATTAATCACAGGGTTATGTTTAACCAACCAAGGAAGTCCCAACACAATAGGAGTAGGTAGACCCTCCAACACATAACAAGATAATAGTTCCCTATGTATTGCCCCTACCCGAAGTTCAATGTTATGAACCTCATGAACAAAGCTACCTTGGCCGAGAGGCCTGGCGTCAATGGAGAATATAGGGATCAGTTTGACCAATACACTCAGATGCATACCTTGAGCCTGAGCAAACTGAGCGTCAACCAGATTAGCCCCGGACCCACTATCAAGAAGAACAGAAAATCTCTCCACTCTCGTACCAACCACCACCTCCACTGGTACAAGGAACTGAGAAGAACTAGCGGACGAAATACATACTCCCAGGTTGTCGTCCACCACACAACCTGGGATTAACAGTTTTCCGGCGACTTTTTGCTCAACAAGGCACGGGATGGACATCCCCCAACAAAATGTCCCTCTTTCCCGCAGAAGAAACACCTTCTAGTCCTGCGGCGTACCGCCAATCCCCTCCTACGAAATGATGTCCCTCCCAACTGCATAGGCTCCTCCGAACAGACAAGGGGAACCTCAACATAAGGGACTTTAGTAGTAGGTGGAGTAACAACAGGGGGCGGAGTTACCTCGCACCTCTCCCGGAGCCGTCTATCAGTACGGATAGCTAGGGCCATAGCAGCCTCCAGTGATGGAGGAGAATCATACTGAGCCAAAACGTCCTTTAATTTGTCAGAAAGCCCATGACAAAACTGGCTCCTAAGAGCTGGGTCATTCCACTGAGTATCTGTGGCCCATCTACGGAACTCAGAAGCAAATTCCTCCGCCGGACGATCTCCCTGCTGTATCTTACGTAATTTTGTCTCAGCAAGAGAGACCCGATCTGGGTCATCATATACCAAACCCAGGGCAGTAAAAAATCGATCTACTGACTGTAGAGCCAGGGATCCCGGAGGAAGGGAGAAGGCCCAGGATTGAGGGTCCCCTTGTAGGAGCAAGATAACAATTCCCACTCTCTGCTCTTCACTCCCTGATGATCGAGGCCGAAGCCGAAAATACAATTTACATGCTTCCCTGAAGGTAAAAAATTTGTCTCGCCCACCAGTGAACCTGTCCGGGAGAGCTACTTTAGGTTCAAATCTGGTTTGTTCCGAGGGAGACAAAACTTTGGACTTAATGTCCGTCAGCTCCATGGATAATCCCTGCAACTGCAGAGCCAGCTGGGCTACTGGATCCATGGCAACTGGGAATAATTTTATAGGCCAGTGAAAATGTCACGCGGTCTTATGATATGTGTACGATGTCAGTAAACTATTCTTAAAAGAACAACACTCTATACAACATATAGATTAGCAACATCAGCATGTAAATATAGAATAGATTTACCTGACACGATATCCGTTGAACTCAGGGTTAATCTTGAGGACTTGATACACTGTCACAGGAAAGAGGAGGACCGGGGGTCTAACCTGACCCTAAACTGGGGTCCTAACTAATCCCTCACCTTGGAGGTACTGATAATGGTTCAGAGGTCCAAGTCTCCAGCCTAACCCTGTCTCCTATCAGTCCCTGAACCCTGTAATCAGTCCTAAGAAGGATTCTGATTACCACCAAAGGGATATGGGCTGATCTCAGCTAAATACACAGATTAGACATATAAGACAGACTGGAGAAAACACAGACTTGCATACACACTCAAACACAGAAGGAACATAAATGATCTGGGATATTAAACTCTAAGCAAGGTGAGCTTAAAACAACTAAGGAGCTCTTTAACTTAAGTCTATACAGATACAATCCTATCTGTGGTCTGCATGAAGAATTTCACTGGCAACTCCCAACACAGACAACCAGAGATTTAAAGGAAACCAATCAACAAATAATTAATTGCAGCCGGAAGAAACTGCACCCAGTCCCAGAACTGAGCACAGACAGAATTAACTCCCTAACTGCCAAACACAAAGAAACAGCAACTCAGCTGTGAGAAGTCAGAATGTGCAACCGCGACGATATTCGTGGCGATGCACACATGACAGGTATGTACTAGTAAACTATTAGTCAGCAGCACTGAGGATTCAGGACAGGACAGTACAGGGAGGAGGATAGAGGACATCAGTTGATGCTGCTGAGGGTAGGGGAAGTAATATAAAGTGATTTTAGGCAGAACCTGTGGAGATATTTCGGTCCAGTTCCAGTCCATTATAAAGTTAAGCTGGGTTCACATTTGCACACAGATCCGTTTTTGTCTACATTGACTTTCAATGGTGACGGATGGGACTTGCATGTGCATCCAGTCGTCACCGTTTTCCCATGGAACCTGTGACTGTATATTTTATCAGACGCACAAAAACGCAACTTGTTGCAGTTTTGTGTCATCTGAAAAACACGCAGGCACCGGGAGACGCACGGATCGGCAGCTACACGTCTGGGATTAAAATGGAGCTCTATGGAGCACAGATCCAGGACAACACGGATCCGGGTGCTTCCGTGTGCAGGGATCCGTTCTGCGGACTGAGCATGCTCAGAAGCGAGGGATGTGCTGTATGGGAAAGTGATGAACCTGCATGGGGCCAGTATGCAGACATAATGTAGACTCTGTATGCTGTGCTGCCATACAGGGATCTCTCCCGCCTCACGAGAAGAGCTTGTGCCTTATGTTACAGTGTGAAATGGTAATAAAATGTACTGGAAGCCTGTATATGACATGGGGGCACCTGGTGAGGGGCTGCAGGAGTGCTCTGCTTCCACACTAGCACTTTGGTACAGTGCGTTGTGATACGTAGCAATCCCGATCCAGATTACATCCCGATTCAGACAGGACATGTACAAAAAACGCCACATTTTAGAAATACATGGTAAGACTGCAACCGAGGAGCAGGGGCCTGTTCACAAGAGCCGACAATCTGAGGAAACCGCAATGCTGAATAACAGTCTCCACTGCATCACTAGATCCTCATACAGCTGTATAATGAGGCCTCACTGTACAGGAGAGACCGGAGCCAGGACTGAGGAGACCGGAGCGAGGACTGAGGAGAACGGAGCCAGGACTGAGGAGACCGGAGACAGGACTGAGGAGAACGGAGCAAGGACTGAGGAGAACGGAGCCAGGACTGAGGAGACCGGAGACAGGACTGAGGAGACCGGAGCGAGGACTGAGGAGAACGGAGCCAGGACTGAGGAGACCGGAGCGAGTACTGAGAAGACCGGACTGAGGAGACCGGAGCGAGGACTGAGGAGAACGGAGCGAGGACTGAGGAGAACGGAGCGAGGACTGAGGAGAACGGAGCGAGGACTGAGGAGACCGGAGCGAGTACTGAGGAGAACAGAGCGAGGACTGAGGAGACCGGAGCCAGGACTGAGAAGACCGGAGCGAGGACTGAGGAGACCGGAGCCAGGACTGAGGAGACCAGAGCCAGGACTGAGGAGACCGGAGCCAGGACTGAGGAGACCGGAGCCAGGGCTGAGGAGACCAGAGCGAGGACTGAGGAGACCGGAGCGAAGACTGAGGAGAACGGAGCAAGGACTGAGGAGAACGGAGCGAGGACTGAGGAGAACGGAGCGAGGACTGAGGAGACCGGAGCGAGGACTGAGGAGACCGGAGCGAGGACTGAGGAGACCGGAGCCAAGACTGAGGAGACCGGAGCTCTATTAAAAAAAAGAGCCGAACTTCCCATCACTATACACTGAGGCCCCTGATCATGTGACCCCTGACTCCTCCCCTCCTGTGACATCATCACAGGTCCTGTGTGCACAGAGCAGCCATATATGTGGAGTGCGGCTCTGAGAGTGGAGGTCGGTGCTGGAGGCTCCATTATTCTCTATGTGGAGTGCGGCTCTGCGGGTGGAGGTAGGTGCTGGAGGCTCCATTATTCTCTATGTGGAGTATGGCTCTGCGGGTGGAGGTCGGTGCTGGAGGCTCCATTATTCTCTATGTGGAGTGCGGCTCTGCGGGTGGAGGTCGGAGCTGGAGGCTCCATTATTCTCTATGTGGAGTGTGGCTCTGCGGGTGGAGGTCGGTGCTGGAGGCTCCATTATTGTCTATGTGGAGTGCGGCTCTGCGGGTGGAGGTATGTGCTGGAGGCTCCATTATTCTCTATGTGGAGTGCGGCTCTGCGGGTGGAGGTCGGTGCTGGAGGCTTCATTATTCTCTATGTGGAGTGCGGCTCTGCGGGTGGAGGTAGGTGCTGGAGGCTCCATTATTCTCTATGTGGAGTGCGGCTCTGCGGGTGGAGGTAGGTGCTGGATGCTCCATTATTCTCTATGTGGAGTGCGGCTCTGCGGGTGGAGGTCGGTGCTGGAGGCTCCATTATTTTCTATGTGGAGTGTGGCTCTGCGGGTGGAGGTAGGTGCTGGAGGCTCCATTATTCTCTATGTGGAGTGCGGCTCTGCGGGTGGAGGTCGGTGCTGGAGGCTCCATTATTCTCTATGTGGAGTGTGGCTCTGTGGGTGGAGATAGGTGCTGGAGACTCCATTAGTCTCTGTGGAGTGCTGCTCTGCGGGTGGAGGGCGGTGCTGGAGGCTCCATTATTCTCTATGTGGAATGCGGCTCTGCGGGTGGAGGTCGGTGCTGGAGGCTCCATTATTTTCTATGTGGAGTGCAGTTCTGCGAGTGGAGGTCGGTGCTGGAGGCTCCATTATTCTCTATGTGGAGTGCGGCTCTGCGAGTGGAGGTCGGTTGCTGGAGGCTCCATTATTCTCTATGTGGAGTGCGGCTCTGCGAGTGGAGGTCATTTGCTGGAGGCTCCATTATTCTCTATGTAGAGTGCGGCTCTGCGGGTGGAGGTCGGTGCTGGAGGCTCCATTATTCTCTATGTGGAGTGCGGATCTGCGGGTGGAGGTAGGTGCTGGAGGCTCCATTATTCTCTATGTGGAGTGTGGCTCTGCAAGTGGAGGTAGGTGCTGGAGGCTCCATTATTCTCTATGTGGAGGTAGGTGCTGGAGGCTCCATTATTCTCTATGTGGAGTACGGCTCTGTGGGTGGAGGTAGGTGCTGGAGGCTCCATTATTCTGTATGTGGAGTGCGGCTCTGTGGGTAGAGGTCGTGCTGGAGGCTCCATTATTCTCTATGTGGAGTGCGGCTCTGCGTGTGGAGGTGTGTCTCTGTCAGGGTTGGGTCTAGGTTTTTTGGGGCCCCTTTAAGGCTACGTGCACACGGTCAGTACCGGCAGTGCGTTGGATGCAGGTGATTCCTCTGTGTTCATTGAATTGTGTGGAATCCCCGCGCCCAATACATTGTATGGGTGATATTTATCTTGCGGTGGTTCGCTTCTCCGCTACATAGATAGACATGCTGTGGTCTGGAAAGACCTGCCATATGTCCGTCTCTGCGGGTGAGCCAGGGGCGTCTGTGCTCGCATAGTGGAGATGGGGTTTCTTGATATCCCCTCCACTGTGCTGTAACATCCGGCTGCTGCGGGTTGGACCCTGCGGATGTACAGGGTTACTGACCGTGGGAACATACCCTTACACATACCACAATTCATGATGCACACATACGGCAGAGAAATATAGATGTAGCACAATGCAAAGATTTCACTTCTTACATTACATGAGTGATATCAGTAGCTCCGAAACCTTACAGTATTATGGGCCCTAAATATTACTCCTACCTTTAACCCCTTTCTGACATCAGACGTAATATTCCGTCCCTGTGCCCTGAACCTATTTGACCATGGATGGATTATTATGTCCGTGCACACGGCCCCTCTGCCTTTGGATTGGAGACCCTGCGGCGTGACGCGGGTTCCCGATTGCCATGGTGACCCAATGTTGTCATGACGACATCCGGGTCACCAGACCTAGGAAACTTGCTGGTCATGCTGAGTGCATGATCAGCAAGTCTCTGTCAGTGCAGAGCTGACAGTTTTTATAGCATGCAGAAGATGCTTCATCTATACGCTATAGAAGCGATCAGCCTGCAAAAAATGATTGTCCCATAGTGGGGCAAAGTAAAATAGAAAAAAGTTAAAACATATTTTTAAATAATTGTAAATATAGTAAAATCCAAAATAAGAAAAAAAAAACAATGCTTTATCCTCATACCGCCAAACAAAAAGTGGAATAAAACGCGATAAAAAAAATGGATATATATAAAATGGTACTGCTGAAAACATCATCTTCTCTCGCAAAAAAAAAAAGCCACCATACAGCTCCATCAGCGGAAAAATAAAAAAGTTATAGTATACAGAAAAAAGCGATGCAAAAATAATAATTTTTTCTACAAAATAGTTTCTATTGTATAGAAGCGCCAAAACATAAAAAAATGATATAAATGAGGTATCGCTGTAATCGTACTGACCCAAAGAATAAAACTGCCTAATCAATTTTACCACATGTGGAACGGCATAAACGCCCCTCCCCCCCAAGAAATTCATGGATTGCTAGTTTTTGTTCATTCTGCCTCACAAAAATCGGAATAGAAAGTGATGAAAAAAATATCATGTGCCCGAAAATGGTACCAATAAAAAATGTCAACTCGTCCCGCAAAAAACAAGACCTCACATGACTCTGTGGGCCAAAATAAGGAAAATAATAATAATAATAATAATCTTTATTTATATAGCGCCATCATATTCCGCAGCGCTTTACAGTTGAAAAAATTATAGCTCTCAAAATGTGGTTATACAAAAACTATTTTTTTGCAACAAAAAGCGTCCTCTAGTGTGTGACAGCTGCCAAACACAAAAACCCGCTATAAATCTGGTATCGTTGTAATCGCACCGACATGAAGAATAAAGTCGTGTTGTGAATGGACTTGAAATGAGTTCTGAGCAGAGGCTCCCTCTGGTGGTTACAAGCGGTACTGGACTGTCCAGAGAAGATTGTGAGGATTGGGAATCAGGTGTTACTGACTGGTCTTATTTAAGGGAGTCACCTTCCCATCAGGGTTGCCGGTGATCAATTGTTCTGGTCTCAATCCTTGATTCCTGTTTCCTTTGTAGCCTGCTGTGTTGTGTCTGCATCTCCTGCTAACAGATAAGACATTTTCTTCTTTTTGTTTTTGTGCTTGATTTTTGCATTTTTTCCTGCACTTCTGTGGGGGCCTTCAGGGTCCCCTCCGGGGCTTTTGCCCTCTCAGTTTAGTTCAGCCACTGATGTTTTGTACATTTGCTTTTTCCAGTTTTTTCAGTGGCTGCTGTTTTGATTTTGTTACACCAGAGAACTAATTTAGGTGGTAGAGGTCGTGTGATCTCAGGTGTTTTTGAAATTAGTAGAGTTGGTGCTTTTCAGGGTTTTTTGGGATTGCAGTAAGTGCCCTTCCTATCCTTTTCTATTTAGATAGTTTGGGCCCCAACGTTTGCTCTTACTATTTTCTGTCTGTGTCAGTATTTCTTCTTGTCTAACAGCCATTACATGTTTGGGGGCTTTCTATGTTCTTTGGGGATCTGCTCCGGGGCAGATAGCTTTCCCCTTTCTATCTTTAGGTATAGTTAGTTTCTCAGGCTGTGGCGAGGCGTCTAGGACCAACATAGGAACGCTCCACGGCTGCCTCTAGTTGTGGTGGTTAGTCAGGGTACTGCAATCCCATAGATTCCAACTGATCTGGTGTATTGCCTTTTTTACCTGCACTCCTCAGTTACCAAATCATAACAGAGTCGCCTAATCACTTATACTGCACGGCAGGGCTGTGGAGTCAGAGTTAGTTTTGGTTGGAGTCGGTAGAAATGTAGCGACTCCGACTCCAGCTTTAAAAAAAAATGTACTAATATTTCATAATTGAACTTTCATATGAATTTTATAAATGTTACTCAAATATATATGTTCTATCAAACTATGAACAACAGTGATAAGCAGTTCTGCTGGAGATAGAGACATTTCTTACTTCTTGTGTGTCACTGTTCTCCACTGCCCTTATCTAATCTTATACTTGGTTAATCTCATGCTGCCCCAACCCCCCTACTTACAATGTATGAAACTGAAAGTGAAAATGTGTTGCAAATTCTTAGTAGTAAAGCTCCTCCTCTAGACTAGATGTTTACTAGGTGTGCGTCTTCCAAGCATCTGACAGCTGCTACTCAGAAGAGGAAGACTGTAAGAAGTATTATCCTTTCAACAAACTTTGCATCAGTTAACTGTGAGTACATGAGGAATAACAGTATTACTGACCACTATATCAGTTGTACGACCTGGCAATAATTTTGTACAATTGTTTTTAGGAAAAACAATTGTCATTTGGATTGTGAATGCAGAATTAAAAACCTGAGAATGTCAAAGAAGCGTCACATTAAATCAGCTGTATTTGAACATTTCACCATCACTCAAGATAGAAAACATGTCTGTCAGTGTATGATAAATGATCCAGACGAAAACAAATGATGTGAAGCCAAGATCGGTGCATATTCAGGCAAAGATAAAAATGCTCCTACCAGAGCTTCTAATCTAAAGAGACATTTACAGTGCTTTCATCCAGAAGTACTGAAAGCAGTGGATGAGAAAGACTGCATCCAAACCAATGAACCAGTGCCCAGCTCTTCCAGCCAAACAAAGGAGCAGAGAACTTTGCAGCCATCAGTTGCAAGATATTTTGTCAGTGACAAAGTTACTGTGACAATGACAGTAGATACATTTAAAAACAGATCATAGAGCTTGTTGTAAAGGATAGTGTGCCTATTTCATTATTTTCACGACCAGCTTTTATGTGTCTGAATGGGGAAATGGCCCGCAAGCTTGGTGTTTCTCTGGAGAGAAAATTAGTAATCGAAGAAGCTTTTAAACAAAAGGAAGAACTTAAAAAAAACTCTCAAGGGACGCTTTCTGTTTCTTAAAATGGATGCCTGCACACATCAGAGTGAACTATTTAGCCATCAATGTCCGATTTGTTTGTGAAAAAAATGAAATGGTTACCAAGACATTGGCAGTAAAAGACACCAAAGCTCATCACACCAGTGAGTTTCTCCAGGTCTTGGTGGAAAAGGTTCTGAAAGACTATGAACTTAAAAAAGAGCCAGTTCTTTCTGTCGTAACTGACAATGCTTGAAATATGATAAGTACTATTAAGCTAATGAATGAGAGTAATGATGGTGACCAGCAGCTAGAAGAACATTCTGGGTCCACAGACACAGAAATGTTTGAAATAGAGGAACACAATATTGTAACTGAGGAGCAAACTGAAGTTGCTTCAGATGAACAGCAACATGATAGTTTAGATGATCTTGTTGAAATGGTGTCAATACGTTCTTTCATTCATCACATGCGCTGTGTTATGCATACGCTACAGCTGGCTATAAGAGACAGTCTGCAAGAAGGACATGCTGCTGCACTGATTGGCAAGGTGAGAAAATTGGCTACTGTTGCCAGAACCCCTAAAGTTGACTCAATTTTGAAGAGACGTGCTGGAAAAGGGGCAATTATTGATCAAGCCACACGATGGGGCAATACTTAATGATTCAGCGCTTGGTTGAACTGAAAACCTTTCTTGTAGACATGGCTAACCTTGTTGAAGAATTTAATTTCGAAAAATATTTGGATCACAAGGACCGTGCAAAGCGTTCCCGCTTAGAAGAGTCATCCCCATCAAAAAACAGCCAGTACATTTCAGCAGAATTTTTCATGTGCACAAAAAGAAATTGAGAAATTTGACCGTTCATCAAAAATAACAGTGCAACAAGCGATTCCTCTGTATCCTGACATTGTCAGAGATGTTGCCCGAGTGGTTACTGCTTTGCCACCAACCCAAGTTAGTGTAGAGAGGTTGTTCTCTGCTCTCAAAATAATTAGATCAGATTTGAGGGCATCCATGAAGGAGGATCTGACAGAGGCAATACTTTTTCTGAGGAAAAATTTATAGATTTCCTCTTATTAACTGCATAACAGTGTTTATTGCATATTTACTTATAAAAGTTTATAAAAGCTATTTGCTATATTCTAATTGTATTCTAATAAATATAGTTTTTGCTCTAAGTGGTCTGATTATTTATAATATGATGGTGAGAAACAGAATAAGCACAATGTTAATATTTTACAACAGTAAATTTATTGTTACGAATTGGCCATTTATGAAGGAGTCGGAACCTGATAAAATCCAGGAGTCGGAGTTGCAACTGTGGCTTACCGACTCCACAGCCCTGCGCACGAGGAGCGGTGTAAAAAATAAATAAAACTAATTCTTCACCTGCTGTTGATTTTTTTTCATTCTGCCTCCCAAAGATCGCAGTAAGGCTAGGCGCACATATATCCTGCGCACTGCGCTGAGCATTTGCATCAGGGTTTCCATGTAAATCTCTGAAATACGCGAATCTGACTGAACCTCTGGTGGAAGATTCCCTATTTTGAGGCAGATGGAGGCACTGTGGACGCCATCTGACCTGTGATCCGGCGGTGTCCGTCTTTTTAGGATTACATAAAAGTGGCGTCGGCCACAGTTTTGTGCACTTCTGAAAAGATGGACACCGCTGAACAGAGGTCAGATGTAGTCCAGAGTAACTCTGCTGCCTCATTATAGTGAATGGATCCCTTGGGGGGGTTCATCTGAATCACGTCACTAGGAGATTTAGATGGAAACCCCAAAGTAACTGCTCAGCGTTGAGCGCCAGATAAATGTGATCCCAAACGTTATGTAAAATGTTCCCAATAAAAGCTTCAGATCAATCCACAAAAAAAAAAAGGAAGATCACACTCAGATATGTCATCGGTTAATGGAAATATAGGGGGCGTTCACTTTACTGGTAGCACAAAGGCTCTGGAAAAGCAAAATGGCTCGTCACCTGCCAAACAAAATTCAGCAAATTCTCCTCTCCCAAATCCAAATGCCCCCTTCCCTTCTGAGCACCACAGTGTACCTAAGCCACATATATGGTCCACATATTCTGCATTTCTGAAGCGATGAGAGCCCGCCTAACTTACGGGTGCATGTCTCCAGAAGCACAGGCTGGCCATAACGTACTGGTGACTGCAGCATACTGGTCACTACAGCGTACCGGTCACTACAACGGCAGTTTGCAATTTTCACTCGGCAACATTCATTGCTGCTTGTTTCTGGAATATACACATGGAGTCAAAATCGTCACTACACCTGTACATAAATCACCAAAGGGGTATGTATGGTTTCCCAAATGGGTTCACTTGAGGGGGGATTCTGTTCTTTTAGCAATTAGTGGCTCTGTATTTGGAGTCCGCAAACTGTTCTAGGGAAATCGGCGCTCCAGGAAGCAAATAGCGCTCCGTTCCTCCCGAGTCTCTCCGTACAGCCACATATGGGGTATTGCCACGTTCAGTAGAAATTGTGGGACAAATTGTGACATTTTTACCTGCATGTGTGAAACTGTAAAATCTGGGGCTATAACAAAATTTTGGTGATAAAGGTAGTTATTTTGTCTTCACTGCCCAATGGTATAAAATTTTGTGACACAACCGTGGTGTCAATATGATCACTGCACCCCTAGATTAATTCATTAAGAGGTATAGTTTGGAAAATTGGGTATTTTATGGGGGTTTTCTGCTGTTCTGGCACCTCATGGGCTTTCCCAGTGGGTCATGGCACCCGCAAACCGTAACAGTAAAATCTGGTGCTCCTTGCCTTTTGAGATTGCACTGTGCCTGAAAAATATTTCCCGATTTACATGTAGGGTATTGGCACACTTAGGAAAAAATGGACATCAGGTTGTTGTGTAAAAAAAAAATTCCTATTATCCCTTAGAAAAATTTAAAACTTTGGGCTAAAGCAAAATGTTAGTGGTAAAAATGTAATTTATTCTTTCTTCAGCGCTTCAACTCTGTGAGGCACATGTGGTGTTAATATGATCACTGCACCCCTAGATGAATTCATTGGGGAGTGTAGTTTGTAAAATGAGTTCACATATAGGGGTTTCTGTTGTTCTGGCACCCCAGGGATCTGCTAATGTGCCATGGCCCCCTCAAACCATTCCAGCAAAATCTGAACTCCAATTTAGCGCCTCTTCCCTTCTGAGCTTTGGTCTGTGCCTCAAATGTAGTATTCCCCTACATATTGGGTAACGGCGCACTCAGGAGAAATTGCACTACAAATTGTACGGTGCAATTTCTCCACTTACCAATATGAAAATGCAATATTTTGTGCTAAAAAACACATTTGTGAAATTTGATTTATTTTTATGGCTCAACATTCTAAACATCTGTGAAGCACCTGAGGGTTCAGTGTGCTCACCACACATCTAGATCAGTGCCCTGAGGGGTCTAGTTTCCAAAATGGTGTCGCTTGTGGAGGATTTTTACTGTTTAAGCACATCAGGGGCTCTCCAAACGCGACATGGCGTCCGCCAATTGTTCCAGCAAATTTTGCATTCAAAAAGTCAAATGGTGCTCCTTCCCTTCCGAGCCCTGCCGTGCGCCCAAACACTGGTTTTCTCCCTCATATGGGGTATCGACATGCTCCGTAAAAATGACACAACAAATTTTGGGGTCTATTTTTTCCTGTTACCCTTGTCAAGGTAAAAAATTGGAATCTGAAGTAATTTTTTTTTGCGAAAAAAAAAAAAAAAAAAAAAAAAGTTAACGGTTAACCTTTTACCACATTTCAAAAATTTCTGTGAAGCACGTAAAGGGTTAATAAACTTATTGAATGTAGTTTTGTGCATCTTGAGGGGTGCAGTTTTTAGAACGTGCCACTTTTGGGTATTTTCTATCATATTGGCCCCTCAAAGTGACTTCAAATGTGATGTGGTCCCTAAAAAAAAAATGGTGTTGTAAAAATGAGAGATCGCTGGTCAACATTTAACCCTTATAACTTCCTAACAAAAAAAAATTGTGCTGATGTAAAGTAGACATGTGGGAAATGTTATTTATTAACTATTTTCGGTGACATATTTCTGTGATTTAAAGGCATAAAAATTAAAAGTTGGAAAATAGCAAAATTTTTGAAATTTTCGCTAAATTTCCATTTTTTCACAAATAAATGCAAGTCACATCAAAGAACTTTTAACATTATCATGAAGTACAATATGTCACAAAAAAACAGTCTCAGAATCAGTGGGATCCATTTAAGCGTTCCAGAGTTATTACCTCATAAAGGAACAGTGGTCAGAATTGTAAAAATTGGCCCAGTCATTAATGTGCAAACCATCCTCTGGGGCAAAGAAAATAATTAAATCCTCAGCTCTCCTCACTGGCCGCAGGTCCAGACTCCTCAGTGTCGCCGTCTACTGGCTCTCTGCGCTGTGACTTTTCAGAGCAGAAGCCGCCGCAGCGAACAAACGGGGAGAAGTAAGTATTGCAAATACTGGGGCCCTAAGCAAGCGGGGTGGGGGGCCACTCACGAACACAAGTGTGTCGACCCGCCACCACAATTGTGGGTTACCAGGGCAATGGGGTACTCAGAGCCGAGCCCGTAGAAGTCTATGGGATTTGTCACAGGTAGCTGTGGCTCGGTCTGTGGCCCTGGCGGTCTGGCGTATGTTGGGGATATATTTACAGGGGATTGATTTATATACAGTTCGTGACGCCACCTGTAGTCTTCTGGTAATTTATACCAGCGCTGCTGTAGATCTCTGAGGGGATGGTGAGGCAGCTAGATGTCGGGTCCCCTACAGGTGGGACTCTTCCCTCAGGTCGGTAGTTAGGTAGGGATTGTGCAGGCATGCAATAATAACTCAGTCTCACACGGTCAGCGTCTTTCCATACCTTTACTTGTAAGATGTTCAAGCAGGTCCCAGGGAGGCTGATGGGGTTGATGGAGGATGAGCTTTGAGGCAACAGCTAAGCAAGTTAGGGGCCTCCTTTACTTTCAACACAATGATGAGTACAACCAGCTTGCAGCGTAGTTCTCTCAATAACTCCAGCTAATCTATAGCTGTACTTCCCAGTCAGGTTTGTGGTGGAGCCTTTCTGTGAGGGAGCTGAATTCTTATTTTGTCCTGCAGAGACTCAAAGTCTTCACTTCCCCTGACCCCAGTTACGTACTGACTATAAGGGGCTTGTTTGCCGCGACCTAGGGTCCGGTAAATCTCTGGTTTTCTCTTCACTATGCTTGTAGCTAATAGTGATCCTTCGGTCCCCAGTGACCGGTAGCAATGTGCAGGACTTTTCCAAGTCAAAAGCACTTTTCCAATTATCTTCCTTCCACTTTGCCCTTCGATTTGCTCGACTCTTAATAGATAGTTCAGTCTTTCTTCCAGTGGGCACAGCTCTGACTAGACTAAGGTGAGTTAGACCACCTGTACCAGACTCCACGTTCTGAACTGATGACAGGCTCAAACTGGACACGTCTACTCTGTCCAAGGACAGGAAACTGACTGACTAGAAAATCACTCCCTTCCACACCCCTGCTGGTGTGTCAGAAGTGTGCATGATGTCATGAAGAGACCTTAACTGTTACCTCTCCACTCATCCTCCTGGTATTGTGTACCAGGGCTACACATTCCCCCATGGTAAACGACAGCACTCCCGGGCTGTAAAATATAAAGAGACATTTTTGTTTATGCACGAAAACATTAACAATAACATTAATTCGTCCCATCCGGGAGGTGAGGTTATCTTGAACGTTGCAAACAATAACATTATATATAGAAATACAAAAGTATTAAATAGCATTCAATAAATATACAGTATTCTTGTGAAGGACCCGCACCAAACCTTCAACGTAGGTCCTGGGTGGGCTGCAGGACATCCGAATGCAGACCTCACTCAGTGCCACACCACACGGGTTTTTGGTTCAGAGGTAAGTCAAGGTTTCATGTGAAACCATTAAAAAGGCACTTTAGTGCAACTATTTACAGGATACAGTTTTTGGGCTGGCTCAGTCCTCAGCCTCTGAGTCCATTGTTAAACGAAGACATAATAGGGAAAACACATTTATATATATAGACTTTTACAATGTTCACATAAATTCGTTATAACTACTGCTGATATCTAATGGGTAATTTCCCTTTTGTGATTCTCTCTGATCTACGTGGTGTAGTTTCAGGTATATCAAGTTGCGATCTGTCTGCACTGCGTAACGGCAAACTATAGAACTGCCTTAATCTTTCTATGGATCTGGCAAGCGTACTGATGGCTGGACGGTGTGAGTCAGCTTCACCAGGGGATCCCATAGTATGGGGCGCTGCTTCAGATGATCCATCTTGAGGTTCCACAGGTTGAGGTGTTGCTGGGATGGGTAACTCCTGAGCGGGCTCAACTGGCACCACAGGCACAACTGGAGGTAAAACTTCCTCTTGTGGCTGATAAAACTGCAACACTGGAATTATCACAGCATCTCCCAGTCGGGGCCAATCCGCAGGAAAAATCTCCCAGATCTGTGTGTAGGACCTCTTCCTTTCTTTCTCCTTGATTGAGGACAGGGTTCTTTTCACAACGCTTTAAGTGTTCTGGACACAACTTCAAATGATCTCTGGACACAGTGGTTGTTGTTCTTCCTCCGTCTTTACTGACGACACAAACTTTTCTGTTGTCATATTTAGAATCTTGTATGACGTAGGGTTCTTGCTCCCACTGATTATCCAATTTGTGCATCTTCCTTTTTCTTTTTAATACTACCTCTCCAGGCATCAAAGGCTTGGCAGGAGCATTTCGGTTGTAAACATCTTCCTGTTTCTCCCGTGCCTTATTGAGACTTTCCTCCACGCAGATTTGCACTCTTCTGTACTGCTCTTGCCGATTGACGTCCCAGTTTTCAACAGCGTCGTCTGCCTCCGGTTCTACCACTCCAAGTTCTAAATCCATTGGTAGTTTTCCGGGCCTTGCTCGCATAAGATAAGCTGGAGTGCAGTTAGTTGAGCTTACAGGTATATGATTATACAAATCAACCAAATCAGGTAGTAAATCCGGCCATCGATTCCTGTCTTCCAAGGGTATGGATCTCAACAAGTCAAGGACAATATGGTTCATCTTTTCACAAAGACCGTTGGTTTGAGGGTGGTATGGTGTCGTTCTAATTTTCTTGCACCCGTACATATGACAGAATTCCTTGAATAAATCGGCTTCAAAAGCAGGTCCCTGATCGGTTAAGACTTGCTCCGGATACCCATGCGGTCTGCAGAAGCTTGCTTGAAAGGTCTTCGCTGCCGTCACCGCGGTCTGGTCCTTAACTGGAACAACTACCAGAAATCTGGAGTAATGGTCCACCATGGTCAAGGCGTATGAGTATCCAGATCTACTTGGCGACAATTTGACGTGGTCCAGGGCCACAATCTCCAGAGGACGAGTCGTCCGGATAGGTTGCAGGGTGCCTTCTGACTACCGTAGTCCTTTCTTCTGAGACCACAAGGTCCACAGTTCCGACACCACCTCTCAATGGAGCTGCGCATCCCTACCCAATAGAACCGGCATCTCAACAGGGTCTCCAGCTTTCTCCAGCCAAAGTGTCCTGCTTGATCGAGGTACGCTTCCAACACCATTGGGACGTCTGCCTTGGGGACCACGATTTGCCAGACCATTTCATGGGTTCTGGGGTTGACGTATCTTCTGCACAACTTCTCACGGTATAGGAACAACCTGCTTTTCTCGTTCCACAGGAGCTTGGCTGACATAGGTGCATCCTTTTCCAAGGAGGAACCTTCCTGTTTTAACAACTCCTTGATGCGGCTGACCACTGGATCACTGTCCTGAGTCTCTTTCCAGCTGTGATGGGGTAAAGGATTTAATGTTGCACCATACTGCTTTCTGTGAACTCGATGCTCATGGACTACCCCATTTCGATGAAACGCAGGGAGCTCAATTTCTTCCAGGTCGTCCGACTCTTCTTCCGTGTCAGAGTCATGCGGCATTCGGGACAACGCATCAGCATTAGCATTCTTTCGACCTGCCCGGTACTTGATAGTAAACTGGTAATTGGACAACCGGGCCATCCATCGCTGCTCCATGGCACCCAGCTTGGCAGTTTCCAGGTGCGTTAACGGGTTGTTGTCTGTGTACGCCGTGAACTTATTGGAGGCCAGATAGTGCTTAAATCTTTCAGTAATGGCCCAGACCAGCGCCAGAAACTCCAGCTTGAAGCTGCTATAATTTTCCGGATTCCTCTCCGTTGGCCTGAGTTTTCTGCTAGCATAAGCGATAACTTTTTCTTGGCCATTCTGCTTCTGACTGAGAACTGCTCCCAGCCCTTCATTACTGGCGTCGGTGTACAACAGGAACGGTTGGCTGTAATCAGGATAGGTTAAGATCTCATCACCTGTCAGGATCTCTTTCATCTTTTGGAATGCTTCAGCCTGTTCTTTACCCCAATTAAAGGGAGGGTTTCTGCTCTTTAAGGATTGTCCTACCAGGAGGTCCTGTAAAGGAGCTGCCTTCTTCGTGTAATCTTTCACGAATCTCCTGTAGTAACCCGTTAGTCCCAGGAACTGTCGCACTTCCTTAAGGTTTTTCGGCTCCGGCCACTTCTGGATGGCAGTGACTTTCTCTGGGTCCGGCGCTACTCCTTCCGAACTGACGATGTGCCCCAAGTATTGTACCTTCTGCTTGAGTAGATGGCATTTTGAGGGTTTTAATTTCATCCCGTACCTGGACAGGGACTCGAATACTTTTGCCAGGTGCTTCAGATGGTCCTCATATGTCTTGGAATACACGATAACGTCGTCTAGGTATAGCAGCACGGTTTCAAAATTGAGATGTCCCAGACAATTTTCCATCACTCTCTGAAATGTTCCTGGGGCACTGCTGAGCCCAAACGGCATTCTGTCGAACTCACAGAGCCCCATTGGGGTGGTGAAAGCCGTTTTCTCACGATCCTCCTCAGCCACAGCCACTTGCCAGTAACCACTAGTCAGATCGAGGGTAGAAAAGTAGTTAGCCGTTTTCAGAGCAGCTAATGATTCCTCTATACGTGGTAACGGGTATGCATCCTTGTGTGTTATGCGGTTCACCTGCCTGTAATCCACACACATTCTCATACTACCATCTTTCTTTTTAACCAGAACTAGAGGGCTGCCCAGGGGCTACAACTATCCCTTATCACCCCAGCTTTCTTCATATCATTCAACATTTCTTTAGCTTTCTGATAATGAGCTGGAGGTATGGGCCTATACCGCTCTTTGATGGGAGGATGACTGCCAGTAGGGATATGATGTTGTACTCCCTTAATTGTCCCAAAATCAAGTGGATTTTTGCTAAACACTTGGGCGTACTCTTGCACCACCCGTAATACCCCTTGCTTCTGGTGAGCGGGAGTGGTGTCCGTCCCAACATGGAGTTGCTGACACCATTCCGCCACCTGGGTTGCTGGGTCATTGTCCTCCTCTATTTGACAGGAGTCTAAGGACTCAGCCGGGAGAATAGAATTATTATCAACAGCATGAAGTTTAGCAATGGTTGCATAACGGGTAAATTTACCTCATCATCTCCCCAATTGAGAAGCCGTACCGGTACTCTTCCATTCACCACCTCTACTACTCCTCTAGCAGTCATAAGTGTAGGTCTATGTTCTGAATGGTGGGGTTCTACTACAGCTTGGTAATTCTGTCCTCTCAGACCTATGGCTGCCCTGCACCAAATGATCATTTCACTCATTGGGGGTATCACAATAGGATCTGAGTCAGTGACCCGTACATTACCAATTTCGCCGTCGGTAAGCTTCGCTTGCTGCTGACACACCAGGGCCCGGATCTCTCTTTGGATTACTCCTCTCTGCCTTGGTCGGGCAATCTCAGCGAGCTGTTGGAGTAAGAACACAACTTCTCCCAAACAATTACCGATAATGTTAGTACCCAAAATGATATTTAAACCGTTCTCCTCATTTACAGTCTTTACTACCAGAAGCCCTTGGTCTTTCAACTCCTCTCTGCCCACCTTTACATCTACACATTTTGTTCCGAGTACTTCTACAGGAAGACCATTCGAAGCATACACAGTAAAGTCAAGGCTCGGAGGTTTAAGACTGTCCATTGACCAGTACTTGGTATATAGAGCATCAGGTATTAGGGTCACCTGCGACCCAGTGTCTAACAATGCTGGAACAGCAATACCATCTAGAATAATAGACAGGTAGGGTCGCCCGCCCACATACCTGCGGTTCCAGTCTAGGGGGCCTGACGGGTATTCTCCTGGGTGTTGGCCCTTGGACCCAGGTTCTGCCCGTTTAAAGGACACTGTGTAGACAGATGACCTTTCCGGTTGCAGCGATAACAGATGATCTCTCGACGAGAAGGGTGTTGATTAGAGGTTGCTCCTGGGGGTGGCGTTGTCCTCCTCCGGGGGGGCGACGTCTTCTTTCTTCTCCGGTGCATCCACGGAACGTCCTCTGGGCAGTCAGCTAACAAGATCTTCCCTTCCTCCTCTTTCCGCAGCTGCAGGGCACTCATTACAGCAGCCAGATTTTTAGTCAGCTGGCGCACCTCTGAGCGCAGACAGTCCAATTCACTAGGAGGTGTCACCTGCGCTTTGGCTTCAGCCACTAGCGGGGAAAAGGGGGTTACTGCCGGTTCCGGAGTGACTTCAGCCTGATGATGTTGGGTGGCCACCTCAGGTTTGCCCAGGGGCCGCAGCCCTTTTATTGCCATGTCCTTTAGGGCATCAAAGGTAGCATCAGGATGATCTAAGGACCACCAATTCACAGTTCTGCGTTCCTCTGGGGATCTCAATCCCTGTATAAATTGTTCTTTCAACATTTTATTCTCGTCGATAGCATTTAAATTGTTAATTTGCTTGAGTGCTTTCAGGGCTCCCTGTAGTCGGCAAGCATAGTCCCGGATGCTGTCACCTGGCTGTTGTGAACAGTGATAGAAGGCCATCCGGAGATCCGTTTCTGTGCGGTCTTCAAATATGGCATGCAGCTTAAGGAAGATCGCAGGTACCGACTCCTGATCAACGGTATCCCAAGTCTCCACTTCCCTCTCAGCAGCGCCAGTTAGCTGCCCTATTAGCACAGCAGCTTTTTGTCTCTCAGGCATGGAGTACATTTCTAGGATGCTGCATAACTTCCGCTTGAAGCCTGCTAATGTGCCTGGCCCACCGCTGTATTGGGGAAGCCATTTCGCCCCAGGCATATATGGGAGCGTTAGTGGCATGATCGGGACTACCGGACTGGGTGCTGGACCTGCACCCCCATCTTGCGCTACAATACCAGACGGTGCGGGATTGGGGCCTCCGGCCGGGGCCGCACTGTCAGCCGGTTGTTGTGACATCTTAGCGCCCCCTTGGTTAAACGGAGCCTACCGGTTTCAGATGCTGCTATTTCACAGGCACCGCAGTGGGAACAGGACCTTCGTCGCAGGCGCTCTGATGTCAGAGCGTTCACTTCCTGTTGCAGGACCTGCCGCTGAGTCAGAGCCGGGGGCGTGTCCAAGACTCTGCGCGCTCTTTCAGGTACGCCCACCTTCTTCTCCAACGCCTTAGGGCGCGAATCTGGCGGCAAATATGGCGGTATTTGGCGCCAAACAACAGCAACAGTCTTTTTCGCCAAAACACTCCACAGGCACACAGGGCTCGCAATGCTGCAAGTTTCGTATCCTGTTCGTGACGCCAAGTTTTTGTGTCGACCCGCCACCACAATTGTGGGTTACCAGGGCAATGGGGTACTCAGAGCCGAGCCCGTAGAAGTCTATGGGGATTTGTCACAGGTAGCTGATAATTCCGCTTTAAGCCCCCGCAAAGGGGTGGGGCCCCCCGCTTTTATTGGGGGAACCATTTCGCCCCCGGCATATATGGGAGCGGGTTTTTGGCATGATCGGAATACCGGACTGGGGGTGGACCTGCACCCCCCTCTTGGGGCTACCTACCAGACGGTGGGGATTGGGGCCTCCCGGGCCCGGGGGCACCGGGCAGCCCGGGTTTTTGTTACATTTAGGCCCCCTTTGGTTTTAAAGGGCCCCCGGTTTCAGGCTGTATTTTACGGGGA
>JARQOD010005354.1:0-48521 GCA_033576555.1 Oophaga sylvatica
CCCTGAAAAAACACCAACTCTACTAATTTCAAAATCACCTGAGATCACACGACCTCTACCACCTAAATTAGTTCTCTGGTGTAACAAAAAACAGCAGCCACTGAAAAAAACTGGAAAAAGCAAAAGTACAAAACACAGTGGCTGGACTAAACTGAGAGGGCAAAAGCCCCCGGAGGGGACCCTGAAGGCCCCCACAGAAGTGCAGGACAAAATGCAAAAATATAGCAAAAACACAAAATAAGAAATTGTCTTATCTGATAGAAAGAGATGCAGACACGACACAGCAGGCTACAAGGGAAACTGGAAAGAAGGATTCAGACCAGAACAATTGATCACCGGCAACCCTGATGGGAAAATGACTCCCTTATATAAGACCAATCAGTAACACCTGATTCCCAGTCCTCACAATCCTCACTAGTACCGCTTGTAACCACCAGAGGGAGCCTCTGCTCAGAACTCATCTCAAACCCATTCACAACAGTACCCCCCCCTTGAGGAGGGGTCACCGAACCCTCATTTGAGCAACCAGGTCGGTCAGGATGAGTTCTATGATACGCACGGATAAGTCTCCTAGCATGGATGTCCGAAGAAACACCCAAGAATTGTCTTCCTGACCATAACCTCTCCATTTAACCAAATACTGGAGTCTTCGTCTAGAAAAACGAGAATCCAATATTTTCTCAACCACATACTCCAGATTGCCCTCAACCAAAACAGGGTCAGGAGGCACAGCAGCAGGAACCACTGGCTCAACAAACCTCTTCAACAAGGACTTGTGGAACACGTTATGGATCTTAAATGTCCCTGGAAGAAGCAAACGAAAAGAAACAGGATTAATAATCTCCATGATCTTATAAGGTCCAATGAACCTAGGCTTAAATTTAGGAGATGCTACTCTCATAGGAATATTCTTTGAGGACAACCAGACCAAGTCCCCCACTTTAAACCGAGGACCATCAGTCCTATGCCGGTTAGCAAACCGCTGGGCCTTCTCCTAGAGAGGGACAACCTCTCCACTACCTGGTCCCAAATCTGCTGCATACGCTCAACAACAGA
Organism: Oophaga sylvatica; assembly: GCA_033576555.1. Lineage (NCBI taxonomy): Eukaryota > Metazoa > Chordata > Amphibia > Anura > Dendrobatidae > Oophaga > Oophaga sylvatica. Next base: position 1,057 of record JARQOD010005354.1, read on the forward strand.
GTCAACACCTGGACAGACAGAAGCCTCCGTCTGTCCTGAAGAAAATCGAGGGTGAAACCCAGAATTACAGAAAAACGGAGACATCAAAGTGGCAGAGCTAGCCCTATTATTAAGAGCAAACTCAGCCAAAGGCAAAAAAGAGACCCAGTCATCCTGATCAGCAGACACAAAGCATCTTAGATAAGTCTCCAATGTCTGGTTTGTTCTCTCAGTTTGACCATTGGTCTGAGGATGAAATGCCGAGGAGAAAGACAATTGAACACCCAGTTTAGAACAAAAAGTCCTCCAAAATCTGGAAACAAACTGGACTCCTCTGTCAGACACAATGTTCTCAGGAATGCCGTGTAAACGAACCACGTGCTGAAGGAACAACGGCACCAATTCAGAGGAGGAAGGCAACTTAGGTAATGGCACAAGATGTATCATTTTGGAAAACCTATCACAAATTACCCAGATGGTGGTCATTCTCTGAGAAACAGGAAGATCGGAAATGAAATCCATAGAGATATGGGTCCATGGTCTCTTGGGCACAGGCAATGGCATCAACAAACCACTAGAGCGAGAGCAAGGCTTGGAGCGAGAGCAAGTCCCGCAGGACTGCACAAATTCCCTGACATCGCGAGACAAGGTAGACCACCAAAAGGACCGACTAACCAAGTCTCTGGTACCAAAAATTCCGGGATGCCCAGCCAATGCGGAACAATGAATCTCAGACATCACACTCTTTTTCCATTGGTCCGGGACAAACAATTTTCCAACAGGGCAGCGCTCGGGCCTATCCTCCTGACCCCCCTCCAGAGCAAGTCTCAAATTGGGCGAGATGGCGGAAAGAACTACACCCTCCTTCAAAATAACAGAGGGATCAGATAGCTCAGGAGAGTCCGCAAGGAAACTCCTCGAGAGGGCATCCGCCTTAACATTCTTAGTGCCAGGAAGAAAGGAAACCACAAAATTAAAACGTGTGAAAAACAAGGCCCACCTGGCCTGTCTAGGATTGAGTCGCTTGGCAGATTCCAGATAGACCAGATTCTTATGGTCCGTAAGGACCACCACCTGATGTTTGGCTCCCTCCAGCCAATGTCTCCACTCTTCAAAAGCCCACTTCATGGCCAATAACTCCCGATTACCCACGTCATAATTACGTTCAGTAGGAGAAAATTTTCGAGAGAAAAAGGCACAAGGGTTACTTTTAGAGGTCTCTGGATCTTTTTGGGACAAAACGGCACCTGCCCCAATTTCAGAGGCATCAACCTCCACCTGAAATGGCAGAGAAACATCAGGCTGCCGTAGAACAGGAGCAGAAGTGAATCTCTGCTTAAGTTCCTGAAACGCAGAGACTGCCTCAGGAGGCCAATTCACCACATCAGAACCCTTTCTGGTCAAATCAGTTAATGGTTTAACAATAACCGAGAAATTACCAATAAATTTACGATAAAAATTGGCAAAACCCAAAAATCTCTGAAGAGCCTTTAATGAAGAAGGTTGGACCCAATCACAGATGGCCTGAACCTTGACCGGGTCCATTTCAATAACAGATGGGGACAAAATGAATCCCAGAAATGAGATCTTCTGTACGCCAAAAAGACACTTTGATCCCTTCACATACAGAGCATTCTCTCTCAAAATCTGGAATACAGTTCGAACATGTTTCACATGAGATCCCAGTCATTAGAAAAAATCAAGATATCATCCAAATAAACAATCAGAAACTTGTCCACAAAATCCCTGAAAATGTCATTCATGAAGGACTGGAAGACGGAAGGAGCATTAGTGAGCCCAAAGGGCATCACAAGGTACTCAAAATGCCCTTCAGGGGTGTTAAATGCCGTCTTCCATTCATCCCCGTGCTTAATGCGAATAAGGTTATACGCCCCCCTGAGGTCAAGCTTGGTAAACCAAGTAGCGTTTTTCACCCTGGAAAACAGGTCAGAAATCAAGGGTAACGGGTATTGATATTTCACAGTAATATTGTTCAAGAGACGATAATCAATACACGGCCTTAATGAACCATCTTTTTTGTCCACCAAGAAAAAACCGGCACCTAAGTGTGAAGAGGATGGTCTGATATGACCCTTCTCCAATGATTCCTTGATATAAGACCGCATAGCGTCATGTTCAGGTACAGACAAGTTAAAAAGGCGACCTTTAGGGAATTTACTACCTGGCACTAATTCAATAGCGCAGTCATAGCTCCTATGGGGAGGTAAGGATGCAGATTTACTTTCGCTAAACACATCAGAAAAATCAAACAAAAAGTCAGGAACATCCTCAGCCTGGGGGGAGGCAGAAAAAACAGGAGTGTTGGTATTAACACATTGGCAGCCCCAACTGGTTACAGACACAGATTTCCAATCCAAAACAGGATTATGAGACTGTAACCAAGGGAAACCCAGCACGATAATGTCATGCAGATTATATAGAACCAAAAATTTGCAGCACTCCTGGTGATCAGGTTCAACCCTCATTATCACCTGAGTAGAAAACTGGGGTTTATTCTCAGCCAAAGGGGTAGAATCGATCCCAGTAAAGGAATAGACTTCTGTAGGGGTATCAAGGGAAACCCACAACGTTTAGCAAAATCATAATCCATCAGGTTAATAGCTGCTCCAGAATCAACGAAAGCCTGAGCAGAAAATGAGGACAGAGAGCATATCAGAGTGACAGTTAACAAAAACTTAGTCTGAACACTACCCAAGACAACTGAGCGTGCAAAACGTCTTCCCCGCCTAGGGCAGACTGAAATCGCATGAGAGGCATCACCACAGTAGAAACATAACCCATTGCGCTTTCGAAACTCATGACGCTGTGCCCCAGACACCACTCCATCACACTGCATGGGCTCAGCAGCTGGCTCACAAGGCAACACCACTCCACGCATACTTCTCCGCTCACGCAAACGTCTGTCAATTTGAATCGCTAATGACATAGAATCATTGAGACCAGAGGGGACAGGGAATCCCACCATATCATCCTTTACATTATCCGACAGACCCTTCCGGAAAAGGGCCGCCAAAGCGTCGTCATTCCATTTGGTCAGGACTGCCCACCTACGGAATCTCTGACAGTATAACTCAGCGTCATTAAGCCCCTGATTTAATGCCAACAAGGCTTTTTCAGCTTGATCAGTGACATTAGGCTCATCGTACAATAACCCCAAAGCCTGAAAAAATGCATCAACATCACTCAAAACAGGATCCCCAGGTATCAGGGAAAAAGCCCAATCCTGAGGATCGCCGCGCAGGAGAGAGATGATAATTTGAACCTGCTGCGCTGCGTTTCCTGAGGACTTAGATTTTAAGGCAAGAAACAATTTACAATTATTTTTGAAATTCTGAAACTTAGCTCGATCCCTAAAAACAAATCTGGCATGGGGATCCTAGGTTCCACAACAGGCAACCTAGCAAGATATGCAGCAATACTCTGAACCTCAGTGGCAAGCTGATCCACACGGCCAGACAACTGTGCAAACTCCATTGGGAGAAAAGATCCTCCCCAGCACCCAGAGATACAGAGGGAAAAAAAAATGCAACAAACAGAAAAATATCTCTGACAACTTTTCTTCCTTCAAAATATTTTTTCCCTTCTGTGAGTACCATACAATTTTTATGGCCGGTGATAATGTTATGTTACGGTAGCTGAGGAGTGCAGGTAAAAAAGGAAATACACCAGAGCAGTTGGAATTATGAGATTGCAGTACCCCGATAACCACGCAACTAGAGGCACCGTGGAGCGTTCCTACGTTTGTCCTAGACGCCGTCAACAGCTGAGAAATAACTACACCTAAGATGAATAAATGAGATTGCCCCGGGCAGACCCCAAGATAATAGATGTACGCGTCTGGGGGTGGAACTATGACGAGACAGGTCAGGTTGGTGGAACCACAAAGCTTTATTATACAAGAAGAGTTACTTGTAAGAGAGCGGGTGGCACCGGGAAAAGGCAGGGATCATGGCAGGAGATATAGGTAGTTCTGGACAGGCAGGTTGTCACAGCAAGTGACCAAGGAAGTCTCTGGGCAGGCAGGTTGTAACGGCAAGACCGAGGCAGTCTCTGGACAGGCGGTTGTCACGGCAAGTGACAGGCAGTCTCTGGACAGCAGGTTGTCACGGCAAGTGACCAGGCAGTCTCTGGGACAGGGCAGGTTGTCACGGCAAGTGACCAGGCAGTCTCTGGGACAGGCAGGTTGTCACGGCAAGTGACCAGGCAGTCTCTGGGCAGGCAGGTTGTCACGGCAAGTGACCAGGCAGTCTCTGGACAGGCAGGTTGTCACGGCAAGTGACCAGGCAGTCTCTGGACAGGCAGGTTGTCACGCGTGCAATTGGGAGCAGGTGAGCATCCAGGCAGTCTCTGGGCAGGCAGGTTGTCACGGCAGTGACCAGGCAGTCTCTGCAGGCAGGTATGTCACGGCAAGGACCGTGGATCTCTGCAGCAGTGTCAGCAGTGCAACTTCAGGAGGCAGTTATGCCCAGGTGGATCGGAGGGCATGATGAGTATCGCTCCCAGGTGAGCAGGCAAGAGCCGTGGATCTCTGCAGATGATGTCCGAACTTCCGGATGGAGCTGCAGTCGGATGGCAGATGATCGCTCCTAGGTGAGCAGGCAAGAGCCGGGGATCTCTGCAGATGACGTCCGAACCTCTGGATGGAACTGCAGACGGATGGCAGACAGGCAAGCGACAGGTAACAGGCAGGTAACTGGAATCAGGAGCTGATGGCTGAAACAGAGTTAGACTGCACAGGAACAACATTGCTCGGGCACCTACATTAAGGAGGAAGCCCTTAATATAGGGTGGAGTCCTCCAGCATTGGCTGGAGACTGATTTGGAAAATGCGCGCAGCTCCTTTAAGAGCGGGGGAGGGTGCGGGCGCGCGCCCTAAGGCCAGTAGCAGGGAAGGAGCGCGCGGGACCAGCAGGGCGGAAGGAGGGCGCCGAGGACAGGTGAGGAGAGCGACGTCCCTGTCTGGCAGCAGGCAGGGACGCGGGCGCTACAGTACCCCCCCTCTAGGCCCCCCCTTCTTTAGGCCAGAAAGAAATTTAGCTAGGATAAGAGGGGCATGGATGTTCTCCCGAGGCTCCCAGGTTCTCTCCTCAGGACCAAACCCCTTCCAATCCACCAAAAAATAAGTCTTTCTTCCTACCCTTTTTGTGGCCAGAATGTTCTCTACCTCAAATTCATCATCAGCAGACACTGGAGCAGGAGGTGTACCTGTAGACTTAAAAAAAGAGTTAAGAACCACAGGTTTGAGGAGAGATACATGAAAAGAATTAGGAATTCTCAAATTGGCCGGGAGTTTCAATTTATAGGACACCGGATTGATCTGACTGATGATCTCAAAAGGACCGATGAACCGAGGACCTAACTTGTAGGACGGAATTTTGAGTCGAACATATTTGGACGAAAGCCAGACTTTGTCCCCAGGACGGAATTGAGGAGGATCCAGACGTTTTTTGTCAGCATGTCTTTTCATGCGCTCGGATGACTGAATGAGTGCGGACCGGGTACTCTCCCAGATGGAGGAGAATTCTCTAACCAGAGATTCCGCAGCTGGATTGTCCACAGAGATGGAAACAGGGACAGGGATCCGAGGGTGCTGACCGAAGACTACAAAAAACGGAGACTTGGTGGAAGATTCGCTCTCATGATTATTGTAGGAGAATTCGGCCAAGGCAGGAGCTCCACCCAGTCAGAATGGTGGGCATTAACGAAGTGTCGAAGATAACTGGTCAAATTCTGATTTATCCGTTCAACTTGTCCATTGGACTGTGGGTGGTAAGCGGAGGAAAAATCCAGGGTGACGTCTAGCAACTTACAAGTGGCTCTCCAGAAACGTGAGGTGAACTGAACCCCACGATCCGACACAATGTGACGAGGCAGACCATGAAGACGGAAGATGTGGCGGATAAAGTCTTTAGCCAACTCGGGTGCAGACGGAAGACCTGGCAGAGGAATGAAGTGAGCCATCTTGGAAAAGCGGTCAGCGACCACCCAAATGACCGTACAACCGGCAGAGACGGGCAGATCTGTTATGAAGTCCATGGCTATATGCTGCCAGGGGCAGCGGGTACAGGAAGCGGAAGAAGACGGCCGGTAGGCAGGTGTCTCGGAACTTTGTTGCGGGCACAGGAAACACAGGCAGAAACAAAGTCTATTACGTCTTTGTACAGGGTAGGCCACCAATAATGCCGGGTAATGAGTTGGAGGGTCTTTTTTTGACCAGCGTGGCCAGCGAGTTTAGACGAGTGACCCCAATGTAGGATTCTCTTCCGATCGGTTTCTGATACGAACGTCTTACCAGGAGGGAGACGATTTAGACTCACGGGAGCCACCTGCATCACTCTGGCGGGATCGATGATATGTTTAGGCTCATCTTCGAGATCCGACACCAGGAAAGACCGAGACAAGGCATCCGCCTTGACGTTTTTGTCAGCTGGGCGAAAATGCAAAAGAAAATCGAAGCGGGCAAAAAACAAGGACCACCGGGCTTGGCGAGGATTAAGTCTCTGTGCCTGCTGGAGGTATGCCAGATTTTTGTGGTCCGTGTAGATGATTACCGGATGAAGAGCCCCTTCGAGTAGGTAACGCCACTCCTCCAATGCCAACTTAATGGCCAATAACTCTCGATCTCCTATGGAGTAGTTGCGCTCGGAGGAGGAGAAGAGTTTGGAGAAGAAACCGCAGGATACCATCCTCCCGGATGGCGATTTTTGGGTAAGAACCGCTCCGGCTCCAGCAGAGGAAGCGTCCACCTCCAGGGAAGAACTGCTTGTTGCCATCCGGGCGATGCAGCACTGGAGCGGAAGAGAAGGCCTGTTTCAGAGAAAGGAAGGCCTCCTCTGCCTCGGTCGTCCACTGTTTGGGGTTAGCATCCTTGCGAGTGAGCGCTGAGATTGGAGCAGTCCTGGAAGAGAAGTGCGGTATGAAGAGACGGTAATAGTTGGCAAATCCCAGGAACCGCTGAATGGCCTTCAACCCCTCCGGTCGGGGCCACTTCTCGATGGCAGACAATTTCTCCGGATCCATTCGTAGGCCTGTCTGAGAAATGATGTAGCCCAGAAACGGAAGCGATGTCTGCTCAAAGAGGCACTTCTCATATTTGGCGAAGAGGTGATTCTGCCTGAGCCTGAGCAGAACCTGACGAACATCCCTCCGGTGAGACTGAAGATCCGGAGAGAAGACCAAAATGTCGTCAAGGTACACCACAACGCAGGAGTAGAGGAGGTCCCGGAAGATGTCATTGACCAACTCCTGAAAGACTGCTGGAGCATTACAGAGACCAAAGGGCATCACCAAGTACTCGTAGTGGCCGTCCCGGGTGTTGAATGCCGTCTTCCATTCATCTCCTCGACGGATACGAACCAGGTTGTATGCTCCACGAAGATCTAGTTTGGTGAAGACTCTAGCCCCTCTAAGACGATCAAACAGTTCTGGAATGAGCGGAAGAGGGTACTTATTCTTCACCGTGATCGAATTTAGGCCTCTGTAGTCAATACAGGGACGGAGAGATCCGTCTTTCTTTTTAACGAAGAAGAAACCTGCTCCCGCTGGGGAGGTAGATTTCCGGATGAATCCCTTTGCTAAGTTCTCCTCGATATATTCGGACATCGACCTGGTCTCAGCAGCAGACAACGGGTAAATACGCCCACGGGGAGGCGTAGTACCGGGCAACAGGTCAATCGGGCAATCATATGGTCTATGTGGGGGTAATGTCTCTGCTTCCTTTTTATTGAAGACATCAGCAAATGACCAATATGGAATCGGGAGTCCAGGTAGATTAGCAGGTGTAGGAGAAGAATAGACAGGATGAACAGGCACCAGACACGTTTTATGACAGTCCTGTCCCCAGCGAAGAACCTCTCCATTCTGCCAGTCGAGCACAGGTGCATGTTTTTGGAGCCAAGGCAGACCTAGTAAGAAAGCATGAGAGAGTCCGGGTAAAACATGAAACGAGATGCTCTCAGAATGCAACATTCCCACCTGCAGGGTTATGACTTCGGTGATAAGTCGGATAGGACGAGGTAGGAGGCCCCCATCCACAGCAGCAACAGATACAGGTTCAACAAGAGGTTTGGTGGGAATGTGATACTTCTCTACTAGAGCCTGTGACACGAGATTCCCAGCTGCTCCAGAATCAAGTTGGGCCATTTCGAAGTGGCGGTTCTTACCGATCAGAATTGAAACCGACAGCAGCAGGGATGAAGAGGAATTATTTTTGTCTAGATTGCCCTCTCCGAGCGAACCTAGACACAGGCGTTTTCCCGACTTCTCCGGACAGGTTTGGATCCAGTGCTCCTTACTGCCGCAGTAGAAGCAACTTTTCTCGGCACGGCGTGAGTCCTGACGGGCTTTGACCATCTTGGTCTGGTCGACCTGCATAGGCTCAGCAGTGTGCACCTGAGGAGAAACGGAAGAGGTTATAGATCTCTGACACGAGGATGCAAGATGGGAAAATTCTTTTTTACGGGTGATCTCTTTGGCTCGTTCCTGGAACCGTAGATCAATTCGATTGGCAAGATTTATTAAATCATCTAGAGAGGTTGGAACGTCCCGACCGGCAAGTTCGTCTTTAATACGGCCGGACAGACCCTCCCAGAAGACCGAAATTAGAGCTTCATTGTCCCAAGCTAGTTCTGAGGCTAAAGTCCGGAACCGTATGGCATATTGACCAACGGTGAGACTCTCCTGACGGAGACGCAGCAGAGATGATGCAGAGGCAGTCTTCCGTCCAGGTTCGTCGAATACCTTCCGGAAGGCCGAGAGAAACGCAGGCAGGTCAGACACCAGAGGATCCTCTCTCTCCCAGAGAGGGTTAAGCCAGGCCAGGGCCTCTCCAGTGAGATGGGACATGATGAAGGCAATTTTGGCCCGGTCAGAGTTAAACTGGTGTGCCAGGAGTTCAAAATGCAGGGTGCACAGATTAATGAAACCCCGAGCCAGAGCAGGATCGCCTCCAAACCTAGGAGGAGCTGACAGTCGGGGTCCGGGAATGGAAACCACGGAATTGGGAATCAGCGGGACTGACGGATTATGAGTCATGGCTCCAGCGATGGTTGCTAGTGATGATTTCAGAGTGTCCAGACGGGATTTGACGTTCCGCAGGTGACCCAGGATGGCCTCCTGTTGAGACCTCTGGCGAGACAGCTCATGACACAGTTCCGGGAGAGAAGGGGTTTGGGTGCCACCGGGTTCCATGGCCCGAGCAAACTGTAACGGGTCTGGTGGGTGGAACTACTGACGAGACAGGTCAGGTTGGTGGAACCACAAAGCTTTATTATACAAGAGAGTTTACTTGTAAGAGAGCGGGTGGCACCTGGGAAAAGGGCAGGGATTCATGGCAGGAGATATAGGTAGTTTCTGGACAGGCAGGTTTGTCACAGCAAGTGACCAAGGAAGTCTCTGGGCAGGCAGGTTGTAACGGCAAGTAACCAAGGCAGTCTCTGGACAGGCAGGTTGTCACGGCAAGTGACCAAGGCAGTCTCTGGGACAGGCAGGTTGTCACGGCAAGTGACCAGGCAGTCTTTGGGACAGGCAGGTTGTCACGGCAAGTGACCAGGCAGTCTCTGGGACAGGCAGGTTGTCACGGCAAGTGACCAGGCAGTCTCTGGGACAGGCAGGTTGTCACGGCAAGTGACCAGGCAGTCTCTAGACAGGCAGGTATATACGACCTGATATGGAGGAGCCTCCAGGTAGGCTGCAGTCGGATGGCAGATGATCGCTCCCAGGTGAGCAGGCAAGAGCCGTGGATCTCTGCAGATGATGTCCGAACTTCCGGATGGAGCTGCAGTCGGATGGCAGATGATCGCTCCCAGGTGAGCAGGCAAGAGCCGGGGATCTCTGCAGATGATGTCCGAACTTCCGGATGGAGCTGCAGTCGGATGGCAGATGATCGCTCCTAGGTGAGCAGGCAAGAGCCGGGGATCTCTGCAGATGACGTCCGAACCTCTGGATGGAACTGCAGACGGATGGCAGACAGGCAAGCCGACAGGTAACAGGCAGGTAACTGGAATCAGGAGCTGATGGCTGAAACAGAGTTAGACTGCACAGGAACAACATTGCTCGGGCACCTACATTAAGGAGGAAGCCCTTAATATAGGGTGGAGTCCTCCAGCATTGGCTGGAGACTGATTTGGAAAATGCGCGCGGCTCCTTTAAGAGCGGGGGAGGGTGCGGGCGTGCGCCCTAAGGCCAGTAGCAGGGAAGGAGCGCGCGGGACCAGCAGGGCGGAAGGAGGGCGCCGAGGACAGGTGAGGAGAGCGACGTCCCTGTCTGGCAGCAGGCAGGGACGCGGGCGCTACAATAGAAAGCCCCCAAACATGTAATGGCGGTTAGACAAGAGGAAATACTGACACAGAAAGAAAATAGTATGAGCAAACGCTGGGGCCCAAACTATCTAAATAGAAAAGGACAGGAAGGGTACTTACTGCAATCTCCGAAAACCCTGAAAAAACACCAACTCTACTAATTTCAAAATCACCTGAGATCACACGACCTCTACCACCTAAATTAGTTCTCTGGTGTAAAAAAATCAAAACAGCAGCCACTGAAAAAAAACTGGAAAAAGCAAAAGTACAAAACACAGTGGCTGGATTAAACTGAGAGGGCAAAAGCCCCCGGAGGGGACCCTGAAGGCCCCCACAGAAGTGCAGGACAAAATGCAAAAATATAGCAAAAACACAAAATAAGAAATTGTCTTATCTGATAGCAGGAGATGCAGACACGACACAGCAGGCTACAAGGGAAACTGGAAAGAAGGATTCAGACCAGAACAATTGATCACCGGCAACCCTGATGGGAAAATGACTCCCTTATATAAGACCAATCAGTAACACCTGATTCCCAGTCCTCACAATCCTCACTAGTACCGCTTGTAACCACCAGAGGGAGCCTCTGCTCAGAACTCATCTCAAACCCATTCACAACAGGGGTCCTGTTACTGTACTGAGCGACACTATGTTGCCTTTTTTCTTCATCTGGTGCAGTGTAGAAGTCGGGAAAATTTAAGTAATGTGCTCTGCAAGCGATGCTCTAGATAACTGTGTTATTTCCTGCAGATACAAGTCATGACTGGAAGAAGTGATGGCGGTCTGTGCTGGATGAAGATAAAAAGCAAAGATGGAGGACTTCATCTTGAGACGGCAATGGTGAGTCAGTATATTACATGTACACACAGTATACACTGTATATTATATACAGAGCTACTGTGTACAATGTCACCAGTGATCACTGTATTACCTGTACACTATATATAGAACTCCTGTGTATAATGTCACTGGTGATCACTGTATTATCTGTACACTATATACTGAACTCCTGTGTATAATGTCACTGGTGATCACTGTATCATCTGTACACTGACCCTATATACAGAACTCCTGTGTATAATGTCACTGGTGATTACTGTATTATCTGTACACTGTCCACCGGTGATCTCTGTATTACTAGTACACTGACACTATAGACAGAGCTCCTGTGTATAATGTCACCGTGATCACTGTATTACCTGTACACAGACTCTGTATACTAAGTACAGGTCTCCTGTTTATAATGGCACTTATGGTGATATTAGTATTGTTTTTTTTGATGATCAGTATTGTAGTAATCAGTCACTGTGTGGTGGTAATATGTGGTCTGGTTATGGTATGGCTGTATTTTTTCCTTGTATGTTATTATTTGGTCACTGTGGTGGTAACATGTGGTCTGGTCATGGTCGGTGGTATTTGTCCCTTGTATATGATATTATTGGTTATTTTAAAAATAAATACAAATATACCTAAATTGTATTGGATATTTTAACAAATGTTTAATAAGTTACAGTAGAATAGAGCCCAACCATAAGAGTATACAAAAGAGTATACAAAAGCTGCTGGCTCTGTATGTGATCTGGTGATGGGAACTGTTAATGTGTGACTGGTGAGGACATGGTGCAGAAGTGGAGTTTTTCCAAGAAAAGGCGATGGGACTGTGGAAGGTTTGTGGGATGTAGGCGGAGATGGGATGTAACCTGGGTGGAGTCTCAAGGGGGAACCCCGAAAATGTTGCCAGTATGGGCCCTGAAATTCCTAGTGGCAGCCCTGACTGTCGCTTTATGTGGAAATAACTCTGGAATGCTTCAACGGATCCGACCGTTTCTGAGACTGTTTTCTCGTGACATTTGGTACTTCATGACACTGGTAAAATTTGTTAGCTTTAACTTGCATTTATTTCTGAAAATATCGAAAATTTGGAAAAATTTGCACCTTTCAAACTTTTAATTTGTATGCCCTTAAATCAGTGTTATAGCAAACAAAATATTTAACAAATAACATTTCTCCAACTTCTACCTATACATCTGCACAATTTTTGAAACCATGTACTTTTTTTGTTTGGAAGTTATAAGGGGTTAAAAGTTGACCAGCGATTTCTCATTTTTCCAACTAAATTTACAAATCAATTCTTTTAGTGACATTGAAAGCGAGTTTGAGGGGCCTATATGACAGAAAATAGCCAAAGTTACACTTTCTAAAAACTGCATCCCTCAAGGTGCTCAAAACCACATTCAAGAAGTTTATTAACCTTTCAGGTACTTCACAAGAATTAAAGGAATGTGTAAGGAGAAAATTAACGTTTAATATCTTTTTTTCAAAATTTTTTTACTTTCAATCCAATTTTTTTTATTTTCACAAGGGTAACAGGACAAAATCGACCCCAAAATTTGTTATGCAATTTCTCTTAAGTACCGTGGGGGAAAACCACTGTTTGGGCACACTGCAGAGCTCAAAAGGGAAGGAGCACCATTTAGCTTTTTAAATGAAAAATTTGTTAGAATAATTAGAGAACACCATTTCACATTTGTAGAGTCCCTGATGTGCCTAAACAGTAGAAACCATTCACAAGTGACCCCATTTTTGAAAGTAGACCCCTCAGGGAACATATTTAGATGCATGGTAAGCACCATAAACACAAGGTGCTTCACAGAAGTTTATAACACTGAGCCGTGAAAATAAAAAAAGTCACATTTTTTACACAAAACATTTTTAGCCTCCACATTTTGAATTTTTACGAGGGCAACAGGAGAAATTGCACCATGCAATTTTTTGGCCAATTTCTCCTGAGTACGCAGATACTCAATATGTGGAGGAAAACTACTGTTTGGGCGGACGGCAGGGCTCAGAATGGAAGGAGTGCCATTTGACTTTTTGAATGCAAAATTTGCTGGAATCACTAGCGGACGCCATGTCTAGTTTGGAAAGTGTCTGAAAAAGAGTGGAACTCCCCAACACAACTTACCTATTTTTTTTGCATACAAGAAGATAACTGACGTCTGAATTTGAATTGAAAGAAGTAAACAGAGATTCAATTTTTTACAAATATTTGTGAGAAGATATCCAGCCTGCATGGGCCAATATTCCAGCTTTTCAATTTTTTGTGAGAAAAAATTGCTGCACTTAGAAAGGCCATAGAATGTCCAACATACTAATAGATTGGTGTCTCAAATAAAGTGTTCAATCAGTTTATAGGGTCTTTATTTCCATTGTTTGCTTTTTGATAGCAGATGTTTATTGGTAATTGCTTACATTTATTAGTCATCATTTACTGCTTTAAATTGTTTTTCATTTCTCTTGTATGACGACATGTGAATTTACATTGACTGTCACTCATACAATTTGCAAAGTAAATTATTTAAAAAAAAAGTGTCTACCTGCCCAACTGATTACTCTGAGTAAAAAAAATAAAAATGTAAGAACATTTTCCCCACATTCTGAAAATGACTTCTCCCCTGCATGACTTCTGCAATGTGTAACTAGTGTGAGACAGTGAGAGTATGTGTATTGAATGGGGTGTATATTTCACCTAGCTACTTTACTGACTGGTATAAGGGAGGTGTGTGGCTTTGTAGACCTAGTGGTAGAGAAAGGTCACTACACCTTACATTCAGTACATACTTGCAGCTCAGGCCTGAAATCACTCAGGTGTTAATTAGGAGACCAGAAGTAGGTGTGTTGGAACACAGTCAGAGAGGACGCTTAGTCTGGACACAGGAAGGTGTCCCGGCACAAGAAGCGGTCTCCAGGAGTGGGAGCACGCTTAATCTGGACAAGGGGTCCAGGTACAGAAGGTGTCTCCGGAGTGTGAGCTATCTCAGTCTGGGTGCAGGAAGTACCCCGGACACAGGAGTAGTCGCAGTGAGAATCCGTGTGAATAGCGGCTGAATAGGAGTGGATCTCTCTCAAGTCTGGACATGGAAGGTGCCTTCAGACACAAGGAGGAGTATCTGTGAAACTCCATACTGGTAACATATATCATATGTGTTGTTTTGGGTCAGGCTGGTAGAGCCGGGACCCGGATAGACAGGGCAATCTATCTATGTGTAATTAGTGGCTAGACAAGCCTAGGTTTTCTGTTTATGCTTTATTTTTATCTGTTTGCTGTGGACTTTAATAAAGCTGGTTGCGGCCAGTTTTCATCAGAACTGCTGTCTGAATGAACTGGTTTCGTGTCACTCTGTTTACCCAGACAGCGATCCTAGAGCTATATCCCCTGGAAATATTACAATTGGCGGAGAATGCTGGGGCAGCGCAGTGGCTGATACAGTTAGTGCTGGAGTGTGCATGCAGCACGGTGGCTTAGAGACAGCAATAAAGGTGAAGTCTGTTGAAATAGCAGCAGAGAAAAAAAGTGTGTCAGCAGAAACGTCTGTTTGGAGCAGTCTTAAAGAGACAGGAGCCCTAATAGACTTTGCAAAGAAAAAAAAAAAAAAAAAAAGTGTCTGCACAGCAGAGCTGAATTTTTCTATGGAAAAGACTGTGGAGTGTGTATGTCTTGAGTGAAGACTGCCGTTGTTAAGACAGAGAAGTCTGACAGCATGGAGGCGCTGTTTGAACAAAGGGCGCAAGTTAATGTGCAACATAAGACTGCTGTGATTGAGACAGATGAGTCCGGCAGTATGGAGGAGCTCGTTGAGTACCTGGTACAGGCCGAGCAGAGCATGCGGCTGCGGTGCCAGCTACAGCAGCAGGAGACTAACCGGTTGTTGGAGCAGATTGCAGCTCTCAGCACCTCGTCCCAGAGTAATGTTGTGAAGGTATCTGCGTTGTCCGCTGTAAAGAAGGCGGTAAGACGGTCCCTGAAAAAGATGACACCTCGTGATGATGTGGAGGTATATCTCACTAGGTTTGAGAGACTGGCAGAGAAGGAGAATCTGCCCCTATCTGAATGGGCCATGATGGTCGCACCCTATCTGATTGGAGAGCCCCAAAGGGCCTATGCTGACCTGAGCGAGCAGGACAGCCAAGACTATGCTAAGCTGAAAGTGGAGATTCTTACCCGGCCGGGTGTTGCGGTGGCGGCCCGTGCCAAGGGAGTTCATGACTGGAGATACAGTTGGGAGTCTGCAGTCAGCAGGCTTGATTGTGGAGTTGAAAGGGTGATAGTGGACCGCTACACCCAAGCATGTCCTTCTAAGGTACAGCCAGAGGTCGGACAAGGAGACTACCAGGACGCCAATCGTCTGGTCAGCCTGATGGAGAAGGCCTTCGCCAGCAAAGACTGTCTCCGTGACCAGCTGTCTGAGAGGTCGTCACTTCAGAGTTCCCGGACGCTGAACTCTCGCGGTAAGAGCGTTCCAGCTGTTGGGGACATGGGGTATGCTGATAAGCGGGTTCAGGCCCGAGGGGACATGTGGGTGGAGAGGTGTGATGGACAGTGTTGGAGATGTCGTGAAATTGCAGCCAACTGTCCAATAGAGGGGGAGACTATGTATTGTGATGTTGGCAGATCCCTCTCTCCCTGCGCAGAGCCTGTGTGTGTGTCCACCTCAGCCGAAGAGACTGGACCACAGGTGTGCCCGGTGGTTGTAAATGACTGCCCAGCACAGGCCCTCTTGGACTCAGAGAGTCCAGTGACTTCCGTATGTGACAGCCTGATTGATAGGGACTTCATCCCTGATAAGCACCTGAGTATGGTGTGCATCCATGGAGACACCAAAGTCTACCCAGAGACTGCCGTGGACTTGGTCCCCAAACTCGGGGAGGTTTCATATGAAGTGGGGGTAGTGAAGAACCTGGTGCACCCCGTCATATTGGGTGATGACTTTCCCCGATCTAAGGATCTCTGGGGGAAAAATGTTTCTGATGGACAGTGTGATGAAGCTCCTACTGAGGGTGCGCAGTCCCGAGGGGCGGAACACAATGCTAGTGGGACTTTAAACTTATGTGATAATGATGATGATGATCATGATAATGATGATGACCATGATAATGATGCTGATCATGATAGTGATGATGATACTGATCATAATCATGATAATAATGATGACTGATAGTGATGAAATTCCTTTACAGGTGATGTTGGGAGACGAGGATGGTGGTTCTCGGGAACCGAGTGTCCCGGACTTGCCTGTGTCCTGTGACGGTTTTGAGAGTGAGCAGTGGCGAGAACCCTCTCTTGAAACGGCCCAGGAAAATATAGATGTTCTAAATGAGGTTTCCCAGGAGCCTGGCTCTGAGGAGAGGTTTCCTCATGCTGCCATGGACAATAGCCTATTGTATAGGGACACTGAAATCCAGGGAGAGGTCGTGAGTCAGCTCCTAGTATCTGAGCTATATAGAAGCATAGTGCTGGGGTTGTCACATACTTGAGGGACCAGATGGTGAAGTTAATGTTGTGGATGACATGTTAACTAAGGTTCCAGATCAGGATGTGAATGAGAATGAATTGTATACTCCTGAAAGTGAGCAGGATGAGAATGAATTATATAACCCTGAAAGTGACCCGGATGTGGCTGAGAGAAAGGGGTCAGACAGGGATAGTGGGAGTGATAGTGAATCATCTGATGACAATAAAGCAACCAGTGCAAATGAGGAAGGCATGGTAGCAGAGGAGGTTGAGAGTCCTGAGAAGAAAGCTGATGCTGACCTTATAGCCAGACAGAAGATGGCATCTGAAGTTGTCTTACAGTTGGCCGGTTCCCTGGCGAAGACTAAGGTGAAGGGAGGAGAGCTGAGCTTTAGAGGCAGGACTCTGAAACTGAACACAGCACAAGTGGATGCTGTTGAAGATGAGAAGTTGTCAATGTGTGGTATGGAGCTGCATCGTGCCCGGGACTTTGAGGGAGATGCTGCAGAGGTGGAGAAGGCCATGGAAATGGTGGTCACCAAGCCAGGTGCCTCATCAGAAGCTGAGGTTTCAAGTGAGGCTGTGAGGAACAAGACTGAAGAAACGGCCGAAGTAGTAAAAGACGTCCAACAGCTACAGGAGAAGATGCGTCTCCATGAGGTCTCCACCAAAGACATGAAGACTGATATTGTTGCATTGCGCGAGCAGCTGCAACAGTGTAAACTGGATGTGTTATCTCTTCGCCGGGAACGGGAGCGGTGCCAGCAGTTGCTACAGAGAGTACGAAGTGACAGGGAAAGTGTATACAGTACCTTGCAAGATCAAGAAAAAATGGTTGCACAGGTACCAGAGGAATTAAGTACTTCTCAGAAAAAATTTCAAACTGTGCTGAAGGAGCGTGATGAGAACCATGAGTACCTTCTTGAAAAGGACAATGAAGTAAAAGGAAGGATACAGGGAGTCTCTTCGTTGCGAGAGCAAAGGCCGCAATTATACGAGGAGGTGAAAGCAGAAAAGATGATGAGCCTTGACTTGTTAGAAGATGTGGATCTCCTGGAGAAAGAAGTAAGAGCTCTGCGTCTTATGCAAAGTGAGCCTGTACAAGAAGAGGAGCTTAAATTCTGTGAAATAGAATTTATGAACCAACTGATATTTAAGAAGGTAGATGTGCTAAAAAAGGTTCAGGGGAATTAGAGAAAAGTGAAAAAACCCCTATACCTTCTGGGACAGCTGGTGACACAGGGTCAGTGCACCAAGGACAGGAGGTACGAGAGATTCTGAGGAAGAATCAGCAGAGGTGTTCTGACGTGCCTGGTCGTACTTCTCTGGTGAGGCACTATACCGAGACTGAGGCTGGCACTAAGGTCAAGCTGAAACCGTGCAGGTCACCTGAGGCCCGCAGAGAGCATAGGCCCGGGAGGGTACAGGGTAGTGCGGATGGCTCAGGTGAAGATATAGATGACAAGGCTGAAGATGAAGCTAATGATGACTATGACTGGTCCGGAGTTCACTGTCTCTTTAGGATTGTTGACCAGCCATCCGGTCTGGATGACCAGCCCTCCGGTCTGGAGAAGAGGGAGGGGATATGTGAGACAGTGAGAGTATGTGTATTGAATGGGGTGTATATTTCACCTAGCTACTTTACTGACTGGTATAAGGGAGGTGTGTGGCTTTGTAGACCTAGTGGTAGAGAAAGGTCACTACACCTTACATTCAGTACATACTTGCAGCTCAGGCCTGAAATCACTCAGGTGTTAATTAGGAGACCAGAAGTAGGTGTGTTGGAACACAGTCAGAGAGGACGCTTAGTCTGGACACAGGAAGGTGTCCCGGCACAAGAAGCGGTCTCCAGGAGTGGGAGCACGCTTAATCTGGACAAGGGGTCCAGGTACAGAAGGTGTCTCCGGGAGTGTGAGCTATCTCAGTCTGGGTGCAGGAAGTACTCCGGACACAGGAGTAGTCGCAGTGAGAATCCGTGCGAATAGCGGCTGAATAGGAGTGGATCTCTCTCAAGTCTGGACATGGAAGGTGCCTTCAGACACAAGGAGGAGTATCTGTGAAACTCCATACTGGTAACATATATCATATGTGTTGTTTTGGGTCAGGCTGGTAGAGCCGGGACCCGGATAGACAGGGCAATCTATCTATGTGTAATTAGTGGCTAGACAAGCCTAGGTTTTCTGTTTATGCTTTATTTTTATCTGTTTGCTGTGGACTTTAATAAAGCTGGTTGCGGCCAGTTTTCATCAGAACTGCTGTCTGAATGAACTGGTTTCGTGTCACTCTGTCTACCCAGACAGCGATCCTAGAGCTATATCCCTTGGAAATATTACACTAGATTTGATGTTAGTAAAACATTTCCCATATTCTGATCAGAAAAATGGTTACTCCCGTGTGTGAATTTTCAGATGTCTAGCAAGATTTTTTTGATGATTAAAACATTTTCCACATTCTGAACATAAAAAGGGCTTCTCCCCAGTGTGACTTCTGTGATGTCTAACAAGATGTGATTCATGTCTAAAGCATTTCCCACATTCTAAACATGAAAAGGGCTTCTCTCCTGTGTGAATTTTCTGATGTTTAGCAAGAGTTGATTTGTCTGCAAAACATTTCCCACATTCTGAGCATGAAAATGGCTTCTCCCCTGTGTGAATATTCAGATGTGTAGCAAGAGATGTTTTCTGACTAAAACATTTACCACATTCTGAACATGAAAATGGTTTCTCCCCTGTGTGAATTCTCTGATGTTTAGTAAGATCAAATTTCGATATACAACATTTCCCACATTCTGAACATGAAAATATATTTTCCCCTGTGTGAATTTTCTGATGCTGAGCAAGAGATGATTTGCTTGAAAAACTTTTTTCACATTCTGAGCATGAAAATGGCTTCTCCCCTGTGTGAATTTTCAAATGTGCAGCAAGAGATGTTTTCTGATTAAAACATTTCCCACATTCTGAACATGAAAATGGTTTCTCCCCTTTGTGAATTCTCTGGTGTCGAGGTAATTGTGATTTTTCTGCAAAACATTTACCACACTCTGTACATGAAAATGGCTTTTCCCCTGAGTGAATTCTCTGATGTGTAGTAAGATCAAATTTCGATCTACAACATTTCCCACATTCCGAACATGAAAATATCTTTTCCCCTGTGTGAATTTTCTGATGCTGAGCAAGAGATGATTTGTTTGAAAAACTTTTTTCACATTCTGAGCATGAAAATGGCTTCTCTCCTGTGTGAATATTCAGATGTGTAGCAAGATTTGTTTTCCGATTAAAACATTTCCCACATTCTGTACATGAAAATGGCTTCTCCCCTGTGTGAATTCTCTGGTGTTGAGGTAATTGTGATTTTTGTGCAAAACATTTATCACATTCCAAACATGAAAATGGCTTCTCTCCAGTGTGAATTCTCTGATGTGTAGTAAGATCAGATTTCGATCTACAACATTTCCCACATTCCGAACATGAAAATGACTTCTTTCTTGTATGTGCTCTTGAATGTTCACCATCCCTTTTGTTATATTTATTTTTCTTAAGAAGGAGTAGAGGTATGTCTGGTGTAATGGGATGCTCTTCGAAAGGATCAGGTGTGATACTAGGATCATTTGCATTAAAATCTGAAAATATCAGGTATTTCTCTGAGTTCACGGTCCAGTTATCTGCCAAAAAAGATAATTTTATATTTATTTTTCAATAGACATTGAATCATTACTAAAAATTGATCTTAGGTTGCTCCTGAACTGCTTCTTGCCTCATCCAATGCTTACACGTCCATCTACATCACTTCTCTGCATGACCTAATTATTTTTTAACTTCCTAAACTGTAAAATATCAGTAAGCAACTAATTCCTATTTCCTAGGGAGTCCTTGCATGCCTAAATACCAGGCATCCCTTGGATCCACTGTCAGTTTCGGCTATCATCAGCTTTCCACAGTTTGGACAACCTTGCTGGTAAGCATGAGCATGACAGAACAACTGACCGATACCATTCAAGGGGTTGTTGTACTTCAAATAAAATACGCCTCCAGGAAGAAGCAGTGCGAAACGCGCGTCGGGGCAGAGGGACGTCCAGGTGGATCCCAGCAGAACTAGCGGTAGGTTCATTTTTGACCACCTTTTAGTTTTTACTCCCAGTGTATTGGTTGCCCATTATATATCTTGCAAAATTTTGGGGATATGGTAGTGCAGATTGTTTACAGCAGCACGACGCCATTGTCATGACCGTAGTAATGACAGTACTATTATATTGGTAGCAATAACCAATCGTTTATATTGTCAAGTATATCAGTGGATAGTGACCCATTATATACTAGTAGGGCCTTTACCAATAAGGGAAACTCACAATTTAGAAATTAACTGGTATCTGCTGTGGTTAGTTCATCCCACCATGGTTTAATGTCCCTCTTTGGTTTTGTGCTTTTGTACCTTGCATTATTTTATGTAATTTCATGTTGTATCGTTATTGTTATTTAATAAAATATTTGTATATTTTTATACCATTGTGTGGGGTTCTATAATTTTTTGATCACCACTAATGTGCGATATATAGATTATGTGGTATAAGATTCATATTCTGTGGGCATATATTGTGATTTCACTGTTGACATGATGTCAGCCTGGCAGGCAATGCTAATCCTTGAGAGCAGTGGTGAAGACGTACCACAATATGCCACACTCCTCAATATTGAAATTGTAGCACCCAGAAGGAAAAGTTGTGGAGTTATGGAAATCACAGGATGGATAAACATGTTAGTAATTTGGAAATGATGAAAAATGGAAGCAAAATTTTCAAAACATCTCTATCTTTTCACTATCGAGTATAAGTGGCTTGTGTAAAAATGCACTTACACGCTTTGGTTGCTATCAGTGAGGTTATTAATGGTCGTATGAGGAATGTTCTGCCACACTGAATGCACTTGGGCAACAAAATCCTCAAGATCTGCTGCTGGCAGCTAAATTTGCAATTGCCAACCAATGATGTCTCAGATGTGCTCAATGGCAGAGAAGTCCAGAGAAGTTGCAGAACATGAAACCACATGTACCACAAGCAATATGCAGCCTGGGGTTGTCGTGTGTGTTGCAAAACAGCTCCTGTGATACTTAGGAGAATTGGCCATAACACTTCAATGCCGAACTATTAGTGTACCTGGAATAAATATTAGAGAGGTCCGGATACTGTATATCAGGGGTCCCAAACTACCTGTCCATGGTCCTTAACCGGGCTGTTGAGGTTTTTTGCCGGTCCACGGCACTGCCACAGACCAGCACTAAACACTGACAGTGTGCTCTGCGGTTGATCAGAACAGACTGCAGGTGCCTGCCCTGGTTGTTCATTATCACCGGGACAGGGCGCGCGTACGTATGCAACGTTCATCATCTGAACACTGCTACACATGTGTGGCTGCAGCCGGGAAATCTCTTAGGCCGGAGTCACACTGGCGACAAAATCGGACGACTGCAATACGATGAAATATCGCATTGCAGTCGTACCTATGTTAATGTATGGAGCAGCTCCCAGTATCAGATTTTTTGTGGTCCGTTTTAATCGTCCGAGTGCAATCGCAGCATGCTGCGATTGTCACCGATTGTGGGTCGACTATCGCCAATGCAAGTCTATGGGAGCGATGAAAAATCGGATTACAAACAGACCGCACGTGTGACTTGCGATTAAATCGCACCGGTGTCCTTTAGAAAAGCCGGCAATTCATCCCCGGCTATACTGTAAAATCACACTGACAGCTTTAATAAAGAATACAATCAATACATACAGGTCCTTCTCAAAAAATTAGCATATAGTGCTAAATTTCATTTTTTACCATAATGTAATGATTACAATTAAACTTTCATATATTTTAGATTCATTACACACCAACTGAAATTTGTCAGGTCTTTTATTGTTTTAATACTGATGATTTTGGCATACAACTCCTGATAACCCAAAAAACCTGTCTCAAAAAATTAGCATATCAAGAAAAGGTTCTCTAAACGACCTATTACCCTAATCTTCTGAATCAACTAATTAACTCTAAACACATGCAAAAGATTCCTGAGGCTTTTACAAACTCCCTGCCTGGTTCATTACTCAAAACCCCCATCATGGGTAAGACTAGCGACCTGACTGATGTCAAGAAGGCCATCATTGACACCCTCAAGCAAGAGGGTAAGACCCAGAAAGAAATTTCTCAACAAATAGGCTGTTCCCAGAGTGCTGTATCAAGGCACCTCAATGGGAAGTCTGTTGGAAGGAAACAATGTGGCAGAAAACGCTGTACAATGAGAAGAGGTGACCGGACCCTGAGGAAGATTGTGGAGAAGGACCGATTCCAGACCTTGGGGGACCTGAGGAAGCAGTGGACTGAGTCTGGTGTAGAAACATCCAGAGCCACCGTGCACAGGCGTGTGCAGGAAATGGGCTACAGGTGCCGCATTCCCCAGGTAAAGCCACTTTTGAACCATAAACAGTGGCAGAAGCGCCTGACCTGGGCTACAGAGAAGCAGCACTGGACTGTTGCTAAGTGGTCCCAAGTACTTTTTTCTGATGAAAGCAAATTTTGCATGTCATTCGGAAATCAAGGTGCCAGAGTCTGGAGGAAGACTGGGGAGAAGGAAATGCCAAAATGCCTGAAGTCCAGTGTCAAGTACCCACAGTCAGTGATGGTGTGGGGTGCCATGTCAGCTGCTGGTGTTGGTCCACTGTGTTTCATCAAGGGCAGGGTCAATGCAGCTAGCTATCAGGAGATTTTGGAGCACTTCATGCTTCCATCGGCTGAAATGCTTTATGGAGATGAAGATTTCATTTTTCAGCACGACCTGGCACCTGCTCACAGTGCCAAAACCACTGGTAAATGGTTTACTGACCATGGTATTACTGTGCTCAATTGGCCTGCCAACTCTCCTGACCTGAACCCCATAGAGAATCTGTGGGATATTGTCAAGAGAAAGTTGAGAGACGCAAGACCCAACACTCTGGATGAGCTTAAGGCCGCTATCGAAGCATCCTGGGCCTCCATAACACCTCAGCAGTGTCACAGGCTGATTGCCTCCATGCCACGCCGCATTGAAGCAGTCATTTCTGCAAAAGGATTCCCGACCAAGTATTGTGCATAACTGAACTTTATTATTTGATGTTTTTTTTGTTTGTTTTTAAAAAACACTTTTATTTTATTGGACGGTTGAAATATGTTAATTTTTTGAGACAGATTTTTTGGGTTATCAGGAGTTGTATGCCAAAATCATCAGTATTAAAACAATAAAAGACCTGACAAATTTCAGTTGGTGTGTAATGAATCTAAAATATATGAAAGTTTAATTGTAATCATTACATTATGGAAAATAATGAAATTTAGCACTATATGCTAATTTTTTGAGAAGGACCTGTATACACACATAGATATATATATATATATATATATATATATATATATATATATATATATATATATATATATATATATGTCATTGTGACATATATTATATATATATATATATATATATATATATATATATACACATATATATATATATATATATATATATACACATATATATACACACATATATTTATAGTTCATCCACTTCTACATACTGTAATCGCTGCTAATTCAATTGCCGGCTTTTGTGAAAATACAGAACCCGACATGAAATGACACATGGTTTACATACAGGTAACCATGTCATTTCATGTATTTTGATATATGGTTTTAACTTACAATTACATAAGTGTATGTGTGCAAAATTTCAGACATGTAGGGGTTAATTAAAGGGGTAAATTCGTTGAAAAAAAATGCGTGGGCTCCCGCTGTATTTTCTCCACCAGACAGACAAAGCCAGCGAGTAGGGGCAGATAATAGCCTAGGGAGGGTACATTTTTTTGTGCCCCCCTGGCTACTAACATCTGCCCCCAGACACCCCAGATAGGGCAAATCTCTAATTAGATTAGCCCTTTCTGGCACTTTGCCCGTCTATTCCCATTGTAGCGGTGGCAAATGGGTTAGTTAATAAGGGGTTAAAGCCACCTTGCAATTGAAAGGTGACTTTAAGCCAGGTTAATAATTGAGAGCTGTCAATTTGACAACTATCAATTATTAATCCTATTGTATGAAAGAAAAATCAAACACACACACTTTAATAAAAAAGAAGTTTAATGAAATAATCAAACAGTTTTTGACCATATTTTATTTTCCTGCTAAAACCATTTCCTGTAATAAAAATAAAATAAAAAAGCAAAATTGTTCTTACCTATCCGATGCAGTCAGGTCCCACGCTGTAATCCATCAGAAAGGGTTAACAGGTTACAGCTAGTAGGGAGCTAATGCTGCCTGCTGAGCTGTTACCCCCTGAATGAATAACTTCCTCTCCGGCGAAAGGAGAGGAAGTGATTAATGAGTGAAGCTTAATTGATTTCTTCCCACTTTCACTTCAGGTCAGGTCACAGTGACCTGACCTAAAGTGAAAGTGGGACGCAATCAATTAAGCTTCATTCATTGATCACATCCTCTCCTGTCGGCAGGAGATAAGCTCATTCATTCAGGAGCTTTCAGCTGAGTAGGCAGAATTACTTGCGCTGCTTGGTTGAAAGCTAGTTAACCCTTAGTGAAGGATTACATTGTGGGACGTGACAGATCGCCAGATAGGTAAGAATAATGTTGTTTTATTATTTTTTATTTATTATAGGAGATCAAGGGCTTCGCAGGGATTAAGAGTTAAATAAAAGATGGTCAAAAAAATGTGTATTTATTTCATTAAAATTATTTATTCTTAAAGTGTGTGTGTTTTTTTTATTTACTTCAATAGGATTAATAATTGATAGTTGTCTAATTGACAGCTCTCAATTATTAACCTGGCTTAAAGTCACCTTTCAATTGCAAGGTGGCTTTAACCCCTTATTAACCCATTCGCCACCGCTACAGGGCAATGGGAATAGACGGGCAAAGTGCCAGAAAGGGCTAATCTAATTAGAGATTTGCCCTTTCTGGGGTGTCTAGGGGCAGATGTTAGTAGCCAGGGGGGGGGCACAAAAAAAATGTACCCTCCCTAGGCTATTATTATCTGCCCCCACTCGCTGGCTTTGTCTGTCTGGTGGAGAAAATACAGCGGGAGCCCACGCATTTTTTTTCAACGAATTTACCCCTTTAATTAACCCCTACATGTCTGAAATTTTGCACACATACACTTATGTAATTGTAAGTTAAAACCATATATCAAAATACATGAAATGACATGGTTAACTGTGTGTAAACAATGTATCATTTCATGTCGGCTTCTGTGATTTCACAAAAGCCGGCAATTGAATTAGCGGCTATTACAGTATGTAGAAGTGTATGAACTATAAATATATATATATGTATGTGTCACAATTACATGTATATATATATGTGTTCTATGTGTGTATATGTATTCTTTCTTTTGTGATTTAAATACTATTCTTTTGGATCCACTATATGTCAGTTTTGCAAGCCTGCGAGAAATTCTCGCAAGTCGGATGTAAATCGGATGTTACAACTATGGTCAGATGCGACTAAATCGCATCTTTGAAGGAAAATCGGATGCTAGGCGGATGTGTGATAATTACATTTTGGTCCGATAATCAACCGACTAAAACGGTCCGATTTTTTGTAGTTGTGTGTGACTCCGGCCTTACACTGTTATGTGTCAGTGCTGTCTGTGGGCAGAGCGTGCACTCTGCTCTCCCACCCGTGGCCTTAGTAACGATGCAGCCGCGGCCCGACTAAAGCAGCAGGGAAGGAAAAGAGAAAGGGTGGTATTTTTTTTTGTTATATACATATACAGTACAGAATATAAGACATTTTCAGTTGTTTCACACTTTTTTGTTAAGTATATAATTCCACATGTGTTAATTCATAGTTTTGATGCCTTCAGTGTGAATGTACAATTTTCATAGTCATGAAAATACAGATAAATCTTTGAATGAGAAGGTGTGTCCAAACTTTTGGTCTGTACTGTATATCA
This sequence comes from Oophaga sylvatica, assembly GCA_033576555.1. Taxonomy (NCBI): domain Eukaryota; kingdom Metazoa; phylum Chordata; class Amphibia; order Anura; family Dendrobatidae; genus Oophaga; species Oophaga sylvatica. The sequence continues at coordinate 27,619 of JARQOD010005354.1, forward strand.
ATCACAACTGGGGGCTCATTATACTATATATGGGGGATCACAGTGGGTTCAGAAAGTATTCGACCCCTTTAAATTTTTCACTCTTTGTTTCATTGCAGTCATTTTGGTAAATAATAATTATTAATAATCCCCTTCCACTGATAGCCAGGTGTCACGCCAGTCTCCATGCCTCCTCTTTTGGATGAACTCGTTATTGATTCAGCCAATCACAATCAGCAGCCGAGACTAAAGGTACTGCCACACTAAACAATCCCGCTAGCGATCACGATAACGACGCATACTAATGCGATCGCTAGCGGGATTGTTTCTATATCGCTAAATGCGGCCACATTTAGCGATATAGTTAACGACGCTATCGCCGTTAGCGATCTTCTTAACGACTTTAGCGGTACAAAAGTACCGCTAAATCGCTAAGAAAAGGTGCCACACAGCGATAAGATACTTACCCAGCGGGAGCGCCGACGAGAAAATAGGGTCCGGAACGATTCCAGCGACGAGCGAGATCACAGCAGGAAGCTCGTCGCTGGAAGCTGCCGCACTGAACAATATCGCTAACGGGATCGCTAAATAGTGACGTTTTTTAGCGATCCCGTTAGCGATATTGTTTAGTGTGGCATACCCTTAATCCATTCCTGCTGTGGATGATTTAGGCTGGAGCAATCACATGACCAAACGGTCAGAGCAGATTGTACAGAGATGAGCCCTATATTCTTCTTAATGGGAAAACTGAAACTGGATTACTTTAGTTTTGGCCTGTGAAATGTTGCAGCTAAAATGCTTTAAACCCTTAGTGACAGAGCCATTTTGCAGCTTAATGACCGGGACAATTTTTACAATTCTGACCACTGTCACTTTATGAGGTTATAACTCTGGAACGCTTTAACGGATCCCGCTGATTCTGAGAATGTTTTTTCGTGACATATTGTACCTCATGATCGTGGTAAAATTTCTTCGATATGACTTGTGTTTATTTATGAAAAAAATGGAAATATCGCAAAAAAATTTAAAATTTAGCAATTTCCAAACTTTAAATTTTTATGCCCTTAAAATCAGAGAGATATGTCACACAAATTACTTAATAAATAATATTTCCCACATGTCTACTTTACATCAGCACAATTTTGGAAGCAACTTTTTTTTTTTTTAGGAAGTTATAAGGGTTAAAATTTGACCAGCGATTTCTCATTTTTACAAGAAAATTTACAAAACCATTTTTTTTAGGGACCACCTCACATTTGAAGTCACTCTGAGGGTTGTACATGACAGAAAATACCCAAAAGTGACACCATTCTAAAAACTAGACCCCTCAAGGTGCTCAAAACCACATTCAAGAAGGTAATTAACCCTTTACGTGCTACACAGGAACTGAAGCAATATTGAAGGAAAAAATTAACATTTAACTTTTTTTTTACAAAAAATTTACGTCAGAACCAATTTTTATTTATTTTCATTTAGTGTTAAAAGAGAAAATTAACCACAAAATGTGTTGTGCAATTTCTCTTGAATACGCCGATACCCCATAAATGGGGGTAAACCACTGTTTGGTCGCACGGCAGAGCTCGGAAGGGAAGGAGTGCCATTTGACTTTTTCAATGTAGAATTGGATGGAATTGAGATCAGATGCCATGTTGCGTTTGGAGAGCCCCTGATTTGCTTAAACAGTAGAAACCCCCCACAAGTGACCACATTTTGTAAACTAGACCCACCTAGGAGCTTATCTTGATGTGTGGTGAGCACTTTGAACCCCCAAGTGCTTCACAGAAGTTTTTAATGCAGAGCTGTAAAAATAAAAAATCATATTTTTTTCCACAATGATTTATTAGCCCCCATTTTTTTATTTTCCCAAGAGTAACAGGAGAAATTAGACCCCCAAAGTTGGTGTGCAATTTGTCCTGAGTACGCTGATGCCCCATGTGTGGGTGAAACCACTGTTTGGGCGCAAAATTGGCTGGAATCAATGGTGGCGCCATGTCGCGTTTAGAGACCCCTTGATGTGCCTAAACAGTGGAAATCCCTCAATTCTAACTTCAACCCTAATCCCAACACATCCCTAACCCTAATCCCAACCCTAACCCTAATCACACCCTAAATCCAACACACCCCTAATCCCAACCCTAAGGGTATGTTTCCACGCTGCGTGCTGGCAGCGCTTTGGATGCAGAGGATACCCGGCTCAGCCCAAAGCGCTGCCGGCTTTTGTACGTGCGGTGATTCCAGATATGTTCATTGAACACATCTGGAATCACCGCATCCTATCCATAGACTGGGTTATATATCTTGCGGAGACGGAGTGTATCCGCAAGATAAATAGACATGCTGTGGTCTAGAAAGATGTGTCCGTAATTTCGGGTGTGACACCCGCGTCCCTGCACGCATAGTGGTGACGGGATTTCATAAAATCCCCTCCACTATGCTGTAACATCTGGATGCTGCGATTTAACGCTGTGGCTGTATGCAGCGTTCGATCCGCAGCAAATCCTTACAACATACGCTACGTGGAAACATACCCTAATCACAACCCTAATCCCAACCCTAACCCTAATAATAACCCTACTACCCAAAACTAACCCTAATCCCAACCCTAACCCTAACTTTAGCCCAACTCACTTTAGCCCAATTGTAACCATAATGGAAAAATGGAAATAAATATAGAATTTATTTACCGTCATAGGGTTTATCACAGTGATCAAAATGTACCTGGAATGAATGAATGGAATCTGCCGGGTGCCGGATTGTAGAATTTGGCGGGCGCACTGCGCATGCACACGCCATTTTCTTTACAGAGCTGCGGGAGTTGTGGGAGTACGGGGGGGGACACCGGGAGGTACAGGGTACAGATTGGGGAACCGGGGACTCTGTTTCTCTCCACTCAATGTGCGATCACATCAGAGGAGAGAGAAATTAAATGCAAAATAGCATTTTGTTTTTTTCTTGCGGTCGCCGTTATACGGTTAATAACAGCGATCGTAACACCGGGGTCCGCAAATACCGACCCGAATCATGTTCTCTTGGATCTCGGCTACCCTCGGCAGCTGAGAACCCAGAGAAAATCCGACTCATGGGGGGCGCTATAGGCTTTTCCCCCAAGTTCCCTTAACTACCGCCGTTAAAAGGCGTATCTATGGTCGTTAAGGGTTAATAGAAAAAGCACAATACTTAGTTCAGTAAAAATGCACATCAAAAAGTATTGAGAGAACAAGCCCTAAAAAATGAAACATATAATTCTACAGGAAGGATAATCTGTAACTTCTCTGCAGTTAGTGACTAATACTCACCTGAGTGGTTATCTGTAGGAATGTCATCGTTACACTGCCCATCACCACTCACACATGTCTCTGTAGTATTAATATGGGTCAGATCTTCACCTGAAACAAATACTGGAAAAGTCACAGATGGAGAAGTCACATCTTTGATCAGCTCTAATTCTGCCATCTCCACCGTTCTCATTACACAAGTATAAAACATATAATAATGATGGCTAAAACAAGACTGAGCACAAGACCTTCACATCCGTCTACACATCATAGGGGAGATCTCATGGCACCTTCTCTCCCATCTACCTGATGATCCTGAGGAATATTGGGATTTTCTTCCTTACAGTCAGGTGGAAAAAGAGGACGGGGACATCTCTCTGGTGCTGGCCTCTTACTGGATACAACTGGAAGAAACACATACAGAGACTGAATTAATTCTTTACATACAGATAATTATAGGCCATGTATATTTAAGCCTGTCAATTACCTGGTGATGATAGGGGCTGGGGAACGTCCATCATGGAGTCCTTGTACAGATCTTTGTGTCCTTCTAAATACTCCCACTCCTCCATGGAGAAATAGACGGCGACATCCTGACACCTTATAGGAACCTGGCACATACAATGATACCTTCATTCCCCTGATCCCTTCATAGCATTACTGTATAATGTCCCAGCATTCCCAGCAGTGTCACCTCTCCAGTCAGCAGCTCAATCATCTTGTAGGTGAGTTCTAGGATCTTCTGGTCATTGAGGTTCTCATGTATCAGGGGGTGAGGTGGAGGCTCCATGACTGGGTTCAGGGGTCTTCCCCATCCCTCAGACACAGGGGCCTGACAGCGCTCACTAGAGGTCTTCTTCACTACTGTGTAATCCTAGTTGTGGAGAGACATTAATAAATCTCACTACAGATATTTCCAGAGTCCTCACCTCTCCAGTTCTGTCCATCTCTTATACCCATAGAAAAGAATGAGGTATTGTGATGTCATCAGAATCTCTCACCTCTCCAGTAAGCCGGAAGAGGATCTCTAGGGTGAGGTGTAATATCCTCTCTGCCATCTGGTTTCTGTCTCTATCCATCCTTGATGGGTCAATCAGGAATTTTTTCTTATATTCTGTCCACTGAGAGGATCTGATATTGTGGGGAACAGAATGGGAAAAAGATGAGCTGATATAACATCATAAAGAATCTATTCCATATGTTATGAAGAAATCTTCACATCACATTTTCATGGTGGCAGCATGTTGGCAGATGATCTCCATAAACCATCATGTAAGTGTTAGAAAAAACCTAACAGGAGAGTTCTATCTTGCTGGTCACATGACCTTTTTTGTGCCTATTTAATCCTGCTCCGCCCTTCTGGCTTTGCTGGACTTCATTGTAATTTATACTCTTAAGCTAGCCAGGTGCTTTGTTACCTTACTCAGTCAGTTTTTGCTTGGTCTTCGAACCTCTATGTTCTATGTTGTTTTTTTGTCTTTTACTGCTACAACTTCTCTTAGGAGGTGTCCAACTTTCTCCCAGTCCCTAGTTCTTGTAGGGATCCCTTCCTCGCATCTATAGGTCTTCGTACAGACTAGCTGAGGACTTTAGCGGGTCTGATCGCAGGATCAGGTTCCCCGTTACATCGTAGGGATCTAGCTTAGTTCTATCGTAGGGACAGATCTCCCTTCTTTCCTTAGTGCTTGTAGCTAGTGTTGAGCGATACTGCTCGATATCTAAAAATATTTGGATCGGAATGGTATCGCCGATATCACTAAATATCGGCGATATCCGATTCCGATACCGGAAGTCCCATGTAAGTCTATGGGAACAAAATATCGCAACTAAAAAAAACCTTTTTTCCTTGTAAACACTAAATATACACACATATATATATATACACACACACACACACACGTCATTGTGACATATATATATACATATATGTATAGTTTATACACTTCTACATAGTAAAATATCCTCTGATTCAATTGCCGGGTAAAGCGGGCTTCTGTGAAAAGACAGAAGCACCCGACATGAAATGACACTTGGTGTACATAGGGTTAACCATGTATTTTCATGTCGTTTGCAATCTGATTTGCACAAACAATTACATCAGTCTATGTGTGCAAAATTTCACACCTGTAGGGGTTAATTAAAGGTGTAAATTCGTTGTAAAAAAACGGACTTTTTTGCTATGAATTTACACCTTTAATTAACCCTACAGGTGTGAAATTTTGCACACAGACTAATGTAATTGTTTGTGCAAATCAGATAGCAAAGGACATGAAAAGACATGGTTAACCCTATGTACACCAAGTGTCATTTCATGTCGGGATCTGCATTTTCACAAAAGCCGTCAATTGAATTAGCGGCTATTATACTATGTAGAAGTGTATGAACTATAAATATATATATGTGTCACAAATTCAATGACATGTATATATATATATATATATATATATGAGGTGTAAAATTGTTTAAAAAAAATGCGTGGGCTCCCGCCCTATTTTCGCAACCAGACAGACAAAGCCAGCGAATGGGGGCAGATAATAATAGCCCAGAGAGGGACCATTATTTTTGGCCCCCCCCTGGCTACTAACATCTGCCCCCAGACACCCCAGAAAAGACAAATCTATAATTAGATTCGCCCTTTCTGGCACTTTGCCCGTCTATTCCCATTGCCCTGTAGCGGTGGCGAATGGGTTAATAATCTCACCTTAATGTCACCTTAGTATTGAAAGGTGACCTTAAGGCAGGTTAATAATTGAGAGCTGTCAATTAGACAACTATCAATTATTAATCCTATTGCATGAAATAAAAATAAAACACACACACTTTAATTAAAAATCATTTTAATGAAATAAAGACACATGTTTTTGACCATCTTTTATTTGACTGCAAAAACCATTTCCTGTAATAAAAATAAAAAAGCAAAATCATTCTTACCTATCCCATGCACAGTCAGGTCCCACGGTGTAATCCTTCAGAAAGGGTTAATGTTTACTGCAGGGACCGCAGCTAATGCTGCAGCCTCACAGTAAACCCCCAAATGAATGAGTTCCTCTCCTGGCTGACAGGAGAGGAAGTGGAAAGCTTAATTGAATGCTTTCCACTTTCACTTCAGGTCAGCCAGGGACACAATCAGTGACGTCAGAGGGAACTGATTAACAAAAATAGGGGGACCCCACGCCAATTTTTTTCGAGGGGATCCCCTATTTTTGTTAACCAGCCAGATGAAGCAGACCGCTGAGGCCTGGTTTTTCAGGCTGGTAAGGATCCAATATCCATGGACCTTGCAAGCCTGATAATACCAGGCCACAGCAGTCTGCTTAGCTTGGCAGGTTAACAAAAATAGGGGATCCCCTCGAAAAAAATTGGCGTGGGGTCCCCCCTATTTTTGTTAACCAGCCAGATGAAGCAGACCGCTGAGGCCTGGTTTTTCAGGCTGGTAAGGATCCAATATCCATGGACCTTGCAAGCCTGATAATACCAGGCCACAGCAGTCTGCTTAGCTTGGCAGGTTAACAAAAATAGGGGATCCCCTCGAAAAAAAAACGGCGTAGGGGTCCCCCTATTTTTGTTAACCAGCCAAGTAAAATGCAGACTGCTGCGGCCTGGTATTAAAAGACTGACAAGGCCCATGGATTTTGGCCCTCAACAGCCTGATAATACCAGGCTACAGCAGCCCCACATTTGGCGCATCAAAAGATGTGCCAATTGTGGCACTTTACCTGGCTCTTCCCACTGCCCTGTAGCGGTGGCAAGTGGGGTAATAAGGGGTTAATGTCACCGTTGATTGCACGGTGACAATAAGCCCGGTTAATAATGGAGAGGTGTCAATAAGACACCGATCCATTATTAATCCCAAAGTTATTAAATGTATAAAAAAAAAGACAAAGCAAGAAAAAAGTCTTTTAATGAAATAAAAGAGACAACACAGTTTTCATTAATTTTATTATACACTCATTCCTGCGACGCCATCGATCTCCTGTAAAAAAAAGAAAAAAAACAAACCAACAGTATACCACCTGTCCGACGCAGTCCATAGTAACGACAGTCCCACGACGATCCAGCTCTGCTACATCGCAATGACAGGCAGAGCCTGTCATCGCAACGCAGCACAGCTGATAACCTGCTTCCCCGGCGGTGACGTCATCGGACTGACTGCTTTACGGCCGGGATTACCCAGCAGTCACTGCAGTTATCGCGAGAAACTGCATGTGACCGCCGGGGAAAGATGATGGCGGCCATGAAGCAGTCCAGCCCGTGACCGCCGGAGATCTTCTGCCAGGTAAGTGCCGCTGACTCCTGACAGACCCGACCGACGGACACTGACAGTGACAGTGACAATCCCGATTACGGTATCCGATAAGACGAAAATATCGGAACTAAGTATCGAAAGGCCGATAGAGCTAATATCGGCCGATACCCGATACTTGCGGTATCGTATCGCTCAACACTACTTGTAGCAGAACATAACAGTAAGTCCAGCCCAAAAATATCTCTAAGGAAAAGATTTCCAGTTTCCATCATGGTGTCGGTTCAGGACTTGGCTCAACGCCTGCAGGGACTCTCTCTGGAGGTGGTCGAGCTCCAGCAACAAGTGAGTAGCTGTTCTGGAGCACATTTCGTGGAGCCAAAGGTACGTTTGCCTGATTTATTTTTTGGTGAACAACAAGATTTTTTTTCTTTTAAAAATGCTTGCTTGTTGTATTTTTGTTTGAGACCCAGATCCTCTGGTGATGAATCACAGCGCACAGGGTTCATAATGTCACTTTTGCGCAAAGAACCGCAGGAGTGGGCCTTTTCTCTACAACCTAGTGATCCATGCTTTAGATCAGTGGATAGTTTTTTTTCTGCTTTGGGGTTATTGTATGATGATCCTGATCGTGTCTCATCAGCTGAGACAGAATTGAGACGTTTGAGGCAGGGATCAGGTAATGTGGAAAAATATTGTACTCACTTCCGTCGGTGGTCTACTCAGGTGGGGTGGAACGATTCAGCTTTGAAAAGTTTGTTTCTTGCAGGGCTAGGTGAAAGGGTTAAAGATTTGCTGATTGCCTATCCCACACCTGGTAACTTGCAGGAGGCTATGCAATTAGCTATACGGGTGGATAGGAGACTGCGTGCAAGGGTTAATGAGAGAAAATCCTCTGCCATGTCAGCTCCAAGTCTTGAGAGGGTCTGTACTGACATTGGAGAGCCGATGGAGATTGGAGCGATGGCACCTCGCTCTCAGGAAAAAGACCGCAGGTTTTCTGAAGGTTTATGCTTTTATTGCGGCAAATCTGACCATTTCATTAAGAACTGTGTGCTTCATATGAACAAAGAGAAAAAAAAAAAAAAGGTCAGTTCCGCCCGTATAGCCTGTTTAAACACTAAGGGCGTCTTTCTTTCTGCCACTACTGCTGCTCAGGACGAATTAATGGAATTTCAGGTATTTGTCGATTGTGGTTCTACTCTGAATGTGATTGATGGGGGATTCTTGGAAAAACTTAAATTAAAACCCAAACTTTTGTCATCCCCTATTGCCGTGGTTTCTGTTGATGGTTCTCCCTTGAAGAATGTTACTCACAAGGTCTGTGAATTTCCCCTCACTATTAATGGTGTTCACCAAGAGAATTTGGATTTGGTAGTATTGAATAATTTGCCTTCTCCGGTGGTTTTGGGGTTACCCTGGTTAAAATTGCACAATCCTGTACTGGATTGGTCTACCAATGAAATTAAGTCTTGGAGCCCTAAGTGTTATGACAAGTGTTGTAACGGGCGTATTGCTGCTGTGGATAAAGGGGAATTACCTGTACCTATTCAGGATTTTTGGGAAGTTTTTTCTGAGAAGGAATCACAGATTTTGCCTCCCCATAGAGACTATGATTGTACTATTGAATTTGTCCCTAGAGCGACTCTTCCTAAAAGTCGTTTATTTAATCTTACTATTCCTGAGAGAAAGGCTTTGGAAGAATACATACAGACAAGCTTGGCCGCCGGTCACATTAGGCCTTCCAAGTCTCCTGTGGCTGTTGGATTTTTTTTTTGTTAAAAAAAAAAGGACGGCGGTTTACGTCCTTGTCTGGACTTTCGTGAGATTAATAAAATTACTGTACGCAATCCTTACCCACTGCCATTGATTCCTGATTTGTTTAACCAGTTAGTGGGGGCCAAGTGGTTCTCTAAAATTGATCTTCGGGGGGCATACAATTTGTTGCGCATGAAGGAGGGTGACGAATGGAAGACTGCTTTTAACACTCCTGTGGGTCATTTTGAGAATCTGGTTATGCCTTTTGGTCTTACCAATGCTCCTGCATTTTTTCAGAATCTTATTAATGACATCCTTAGACCTTTGATCGGCAAAAATGTGGTTGTGTATTTGGATGACATTTTGATTTATTCGCCGGATCTGGAGTCTCATTGGCGGAGCGTATGTGAGGTATTACAGTTATTATTAATGGACAATTCACTTTTTGCTAAGCTAGAGAAATGTGAGTTCACTGTACAGAGAATTAGTTTTTTGGGCTACATTATCTCCAGCGAAGGTTTTGAGATGGACCCGGTGAAAGTTCAAGCTGTGCAGGAATGGCCTAGGCCTATTGGTTTGAAATCGATACAGAGGTTTTTGGGTTTCGCCAATTATTATAGAAAATTCATTAAAAATTTTTCTAAATTGTCAAACCACTGACCGATCTCACCAGGAAAGGTGCTAATGCGGTTCAGTGGACTACTGAGGCCATTGAAGCTTTTGTGTTTCTAAAGGAGAGGTTCAGCTTTGCTCCCATCCTTATGCAGCCTGATGTGACTAAACCGTTTTTGGTTGAGGTTTATGCTTCTTCTGTGGGGGTCGGCGCGGTGTTGTCTCAGGAAAACAGGGATGGAGTACATCCCTGTGCCTTTTTTTCAAAAAAATTTTCTGAGACTGAAACTGAATTACGATATTGGTAATAGGGAATTGTTGGCTATTAAACTCGCATTTGAACACTGGCGTCATCTCTTGGAAGGTGCTAAATTTCCCGTTCAGGTTTTCACTGATCATAAAAATCTGATCTATTTTGATGCTGCCAAACGCTTGAATGCCCGTAAGGCTAGGTGGGCACTGTTTTTCTCGCGGTTTAATTTTTCCGTTACTTACATCCCAGGTACTAAGAACGTTAAAGCTAATGCTTTGTCTCGCATCTTTTCTCCCATGGTCGGTGCTGAGGAGGAGGAGAACATTTTACAAGAAGGGGTTGTGATTGCTGCTTTGGACTCTGTGTTGGAAGATGAGATTCTTAAAGCACAGAAGAATGCCCCATCTAACACTCCCCATGGGAGGTTGTTTGTGCCTGGGACCTTTAGGAGAGATTTGTTTGTTGAGTGTCATGAGTCTCGGTTGGCAGGTCATCCTGGAATCTCTGAGACCAAGAGACTTGTGGGTCGCAGTTTTTGGTGGCCTGGATAGCAGAAGGAAGTCATTAAGTGGGTGCGTCAATGTACTGTGTGTGCTAGATCTAAGTCTTCACATACTCCTGCTGCGGGGTTGCTTTGCCCTCTGGAGGTTCCTAGTGCACCTTGGACACATTTGGCTATGGACTTTATTACTGACCTTCCCCCCTCTGAGGATTTCACTGTCATCTGGGTGGTCGTGGACCGTTTTAGCAAGATGTGTCACTTGGTTCCTTTCATCAAACTGCCCTGCGCTAAGACTCTCGCTAAGGCCTTTGTCAAGGAAATTGTCAGACTACATGGCGTTCCTACTGATATTGTTTCTGATAGGGGACCTCAGTTCGTGGCTCATTTTTGGTGCGCCTTTTGTGACAGGTTGGGAGTTCATTTGTCGTTTTCATCCGGATATCATCCTGAGTCTAATGGCCAGACAGAAAGGAAAAACCAGGATGTTGAGTAGTTCTTGCTTTGTTTTGTGGCAGACAATCAAGAGGGGTGGTCTGAGTTTCTGCCACTTGCTGAATTTGCCTTAACAACCAAACATCCTCTTCTGCTGGTTGTTTGCCTTTTTTTGCTGTACTGGGAGACATCCGTCGCTTGGGTCATTTTCCAAATTGGTATCAGCCGTGCCTGAAGAGGAGAATTTTTCTGGTGATTTGGAGAGAGTTTGGACGGATGTGCGTGTTAATCTTCAGGAGGCTAACAGAAAATCTAAAAGGTACTTTGATAGGAAACGGCAAGAGGTTTTGTTGGCTATTGGTGACATGGTTTGGTTGTCCTCTAAAAATCTGAGGTTGAGGATTCCTTCTAAAAAATTGGGTCCCAAGTTTGTAGGGCCCTTTAAGGTGCTTCAGGTTGTTAACCAATCTGCTGTTAGGTTGGAGGTTCCTACCTCCTGGAAGATTAATCCGATGTTTCATGTTTCTCTATTGAAAAGAGCTGATGTGTCGGATGGAGACGCCTCTGCCACTGTTCCCCTGGTGGTGGAGGACGGGCAATATGAGATTTCCCGCATCCTAAATTCTAGACGGTATAGAGGGAGTTTGCAGTATCTCGTCGCTTGGAAGGGTTTCGGACCCGAGGATAACTCATGGATGAGGGCGGATGATGTTTCTGCATCCAGACTTGTCAGAGAGTTTCACAAAAGGTTTCCGGATAAGCCTGGGCCTAGGGGATCCGCAGGATCCTCTTAGAAGGGGGGGTACTGTTAGAACTCTCCTGTTGGTTTTTTTTTTATCTTGCTGGTCACATGACCTTTTTTGTGCCTATTTAATCCTGTTCCGCCCTTCTGGCTTTGCTGGACTTCAATGTAATTTCTACTCTTAAGCTAGCCAGGTGCTTTGTTACCTTAGTCAGTTTTTGCTTGGTCTTCGAACCTCTATGTTCTATGTTGTTTTTTTGTCTTTTACTGCTACAACTTCTGTTAGGAGGTGTCCAACTTTCTCCCAGTCCCTAGTTCTTGTAGGGATCCCTTCCTCGCATCTATAGGTCTTCGTACAGACTAGAGTTAGTAGCAAATTACTTAGAAAAAATTGGAAAGCCCCTTATGGATCAATTATTTGAGACTAGCTGAGGACTTTAGCGGGTCTGATTGCAGGATCAGGTTCCCCGTTACATCGTAGGGATCTAGCTTAGTTCTATCGTAGGGACAGATCTCCCTTCTTTCCTTAGTGCTTGTAGCAGAACATAACAGTAAGAGAACAGTTACATCTCAGACATACTGGCATCCAAAATCGTCATTGCAGCGATGTAAACAGACTGAAGGAAAAAACGGACTCTGGAAATCCAAAGTGTAATGACACTGGGAGGGTCCGGGAGCGGCCATGAGGGGGACTTACAGGAGTCATTCATTATAACTGCCGTAATTATAAACGTCGCCCGAAGAAACCGCGATAGAAACAAGTCCGGTGTATAGAACCGCAGAGAGGCTTCTACAGGAGATGTGTGCACTTCTCTCTATTCATCGTCTATGGGACGGAGGAGAAACGAGCGCGGCTCTAACTGGTGACAACGCAGGAAGACGAGAGAATCGCTGACGTTTTCTACCCTCAACGTGACCGGTTCCCTTATATGAAGCCCAGAATGACAAATACAAATGTTATAGCGCCTGCGCCCAGTAATGGGGAATCTCCAGCACCTACCTCCACCTGCAGAGCCGCACACCACATGTATGGCTGTTCTGTGCCCAGTAATGGGGGATCTCCAGCACCTACCTCCACCTGCAGAGCCGCACTCCACAATGTATGCCTGTTCTGTGCCCAGTAATGGGGAATCTCCAGCACCTACCTCCACCTGCAGAGCCGCACTCCACATTATGGCTGTTCTGCGCCCAGTAATGGGGAATCTCCAGCACCTACCTCCACCTGCAGAGCCGCACTCCACATGTATGGCTGTTCTGTGCCCAGTAATGGGGAATCTCCAGCACCTACCTCCACCTGCAGAGCCGCACTCCACATGTATGGCTGTTCTGTGCCCAGTAATGGGGAATCTCCAGCACCTACCTCCACCTGCAGAGCCGCACACCACATGTATGGCTGTTCTGTGCCCAGTAATGGGGAATCTCCAGCACCTACCTCCACCTGCAGAGCCGCACACCACTATATGGCTGTTCTGTGCCCAGTAATGGGGAATCTCCAGCACCTACCTCCACCTGCAGAGCCGCACACCACATATATGGCTGCTCTGTGCCCAGTAATGGGGAATCTCCAGCACCTACCTCCACCTGCAGAGCCGCACTCCACATATATGGCTGTTCTGTGCCCAGTAATGGGGAATCTCCAGCACCTACCTCCACCTGCAGAGCCGCACTCCACATGTATGGCTGTTCTGTGCCCAGTAATGGGGATCTCCAGCACCTACCTCCACCTGCAGAGCCGCACTCCACATATATGGCTGTTCTGTGCCCAGTAATGGGGAATCTCCAGCACCTACCTCCACCTGCAGAGCCGCACTCCACATGTATGGCTGTTCTGTGCCCAGTAATGGGGAATCTCCAGCACCTACCTCCACCTGCAGAGCCGCACACCACATTATGGCTGTTCTGTGCCCAGTAATGGGGAATCTCCAGCACCTACCTCCACCTGCAGAGCCGCACACCACATATATGGCTGTTCTGTGCCCAGTAATGGGGAATCTCCAGCACCTACCTCCACCTGCAGAGCCGCACTCCACATATATGGCTGTTCTGTGCCCAGTAATGGGGAATCTCCAGCACCTACCTCCACCTGCAGAGCCGCACTCCACATATATGGCTGTTCTGTGCCCAGTAATGGGGAATCTCCAGCACCTACCTCCACCTGCAGAGCCGCACTCCACATATATGGCTGTTCTGTGCCCAGTAATGGGGAATCTCCAGCACCTACCTCCACCTGCAGAGCCGCACACCACATATATGGCTGTTCTGTGCCCAGTAATGGGGAATCTCCAGCACCTACCTCCACCTGCAGAGCCGCACTCCACATGTATGGCTGTTCTGTGCCCAGTAATGGGGAATCTCCAGCACCTACCTCCACCATGCAGAGCCGCACACTTCGCACGCATTGTATGGCTGTTCTGTGCGCACAGGACCTGTGATGAGGTCACAGGAGGGGAGGAGTCAGGGGTCACATGATCAGGGGCCTCAGTATATACAGGACTGTGCTGGTTGTCATGGTGCTGGAGGAGTCCAGGCAGCGCACATAGGGAGCTCCAGGGTGCACGTTCCCATAGAGCGACCACTTGCTCTGGAGACTTCAGAGCATTTACATAGAGATGAACCAGCGCTCCATAATCACCAGGTTTTACCTGAAAACTTCTTTATTGTGAGGTTTTTCTTCAGACCCTCATTCATGAATATTCTTTCTTGTGGTCGCAGTGTTTCCGCTCACAGACCCTTCCTCAGGCTTAATATAATATCACTAAATGTCCAAGAGGCACTTCAACCATATAATTCAACATTAACCCATATGAATCTCCATACAGGAAAAAATGAAGAGATCCCAAATTATAAACAAAAAGACTTTATTAATCATAATAAACACACAGAAAAAAATAAAAAAGCAAAATGCTGTAAGGGACACCAATTAAAACATACAACGGGATATTCCCAGCCACATACCATCCAAAAAATTCTAATATATGCTGTAACACAAAATTCAATAATAATAAACCAGAAAGGAATAAATATGCATATAAATACAGCAATATATTAATGGATTTATTATTATATTGGTCCTCTGTATGTAAGCCAAAAAATTACCACACACACCACCAGGAAATCTCTCATGACTATTTTTGAAGTATGGTAACAACAAAAATTACCAGCGGTAAGATAGAATCTCACCTAATAGTGTTATTATACCACATATTGGTGATGAAATCATCCACATATAACAAAATAAGGCATATTTACCTGGCAGTGGTGGTATCAATGGTGTCCCTTCACCCCGACGCGCGTTTCGCCTCCTGCTTCTTCCGGTCTTCTTCGCAGTGTTTCCGCTCACAGACCCTTCCTCAGGCTTAATATAGACAGAAAACCAGAATAATATGAGAAAGTATAACAAGGAGCTCAGCAATCAGAAAACTGTATTACAGAGGACATTTATAGTGTGAGGTAAGGGGGAGCCGGAATCTACAGTAAGGCCGGCGTCACACTAGCGAGTTTGATGCGAATTAGTCGCACGACTTACTCGCATCAACACCTGGCACGGCCGCCCGCTCTCTGACCAGAGTGCGCGGCGGCATAGAAATACATGCAGCTGCGCACTCTGGTCCGAGAGCGGGCGGCCGTGCCGGGTGTTGATGCGAGTAAGTCGTGCGACTAACTCGCATCAAACTCGCTAGTGTGACGCCGGCCTATCAGCAGCTGTGGTTTATAGAAGAAAGTAACCAAGGAACACCCAGCATGGAAATAAAACTAGATATTATTAATTATCAGCCTTCAGCTTGATCTCGGGCCATGGCGACTTCATGGATGAACACTCTGTAGGAAGATCGATCTTGTGCAAGGCTAGATTGTTCCACCAGGGTCTTCTCCACCGTTATTTTAAATGTATCAATCCATTGGATTGCTTATCTCCTCTTTGTCTTGTTCCTTCAAATCTTCTCACCGCGATATCCTTCTCCAGTGATTGCCTTCTTCGTATGATGTGTTCAAAGTAAGCAAGTTGTAGCTTGGTGATCCTAGAATGGTTGACATGTCTGGTTTGATGTGTTTCAAGATTTATTTCTTTGTTCTTCTTGCCATCTATAATACTAATAACATCCTTATCCAGCATC
Source organism: Oophaga sylvatica (assembly GCA_033576555.1). Lineage (NCBI taxonomy): Eukaryota > Metazoa > Chordata > Amphibia > Anura > Dendrobatidae > Oophaga > Oophaga sylvatica. The sequence goes on from JARQOD010005354.1 coordinate 43,530, forward strand.
ACATTTCAAAGGCATCGATTCTTCTCCTATATTGTTTCTTTAACTTCCAGCTTTTCCATTCATTTGTTACCACAGAAAAGACCAAACTTTGTACAAGCCATGCACTCGCAGCCAGTGAAATGTTCCTTGATTTGAAGACCATTGACTTCATTGTTGATTTGACCACAGCTATTCTATTGACTTCCATGAGCAGAAGTATGGAAATCTCATCCTTGCACTTACATGATCATCCGGTCTTGCCACCGGCGCCACAGGATCCTGACAGTGTGCAGTGAGCAGTGTGCATTGTGAGAATTCAGACAGCTAGAGTGACTGCAGACATTTATCACAAACCTGGACAACCCTTTTAAATATAACAATAAGCACTGTAGCATGCCCAATCCTAACAGCGTCTAATATACTCACTGCCAGAACTCAGCTCTGCTTTCTGGTTGCAGCAGTCATCATATGATCACTCATATGCGATTTTCAGAAGCATAGTTATGTGACATCTAGCTTCTCTTCCTACTTCTCTCAATGAACAAATGACAGTAGTATTTCATTGAACATTGAAAAGATTAGGAAAAGCAGCTTGTCGGCATATAAGTGGGGACATGACAACTATAATGTTTGCCTGAGGCCACAAGCTCAAAATGCTGTCTGGGATGGACTTGTCACAAGTAGCGATAGGCGAGCAAATTGGAATACTCGGGTACTCGGACAGAAAAACAAGCCCAATGTAAGTCTAAGGGAGACCCGAGCATTTTTACCGCGATCCCCCAGTCTGAAAATGATGGAAACAATGCTCAAATGACATGGGGACATCATGGGGATCGCCCCAGGAAGCATTCACAGCTTTAAACAATGTTGTCAGAGTTTCATGTCATTTTTACTGATGCACCAAAAAACATACCAAAACGAAACCAAAATGGATTTTGCTGGGAAATATGTTATGGTACATCCTTTCCAGGTTAATGACTTGTGTTATGGAAATTTAATTAGGATAAATCTATCCTGCAGTGTTTGCTGCTGCTGTTCCCAATCTTAAGGGTATGCCACACTAAACAATATTGCTAACGGGATCGCTAAAAAACGTCACTATTTAGCGATCCCGTTAGCGATATTGTTCAGTGCGGCAGCTTCCAGCGACGAGCTTCCTGCTGTGATCTCGCTCGTCGCTGGAATCGCTCCGGACCCTATTTCATCGCTGGAGCTCCCGCTGGGTAAGTATCTTATCGCTGTGTGGCACCTTTTCTTAGCGATTTAGCGGTACCTTTGTACCGCTAAAGTCGTTAAGAAGATCGCTAACGGCGATAGCGTCGTTAACTATATCGCTAAATGTGGCAGCATTTAGCGATATAGAAACAATCCCGCTAGCGATCTCATTAGTATGCAACGCTAACGAGATCGCTAGCGGGATTGTTTAGTGTGGCAGTACCTTTAGACTAAATGTCTTTATTTGAGCACTCAGACGAGATGAGGACTGTCCACACGGAAGTGTCAGTATAACAGTTCGTCAAGACCAACAGTTTATTATTCATTCAAGGTTTTATACTTTTACAAAAAGGGGCTGGTTAGTCAATTAACATACAATTAAAAGCTGCTAGATTATTGGCTGTTTTAGTGTAAGTATGATAATTATGATAAAAGGGCTGAAGTTGCAGATTTATTGTTCTTTGCCCCAGTTTTCCAAGTGACTAGTAAAGAAAACAATAGATATCTACCCAGACCTTCTGTCCTTGTTTCCCTTTTTCTGTGTCCTTGGTAAAAAGTCCCTATGAGCTATCTTCTGTAATAGCCTGACTTATGTAGGCCAGGTTCGTCTTAAGAAACTGATTATAGCTAGCATCAGCTTTCGCATAGATATGCTGAGCACAGGATTTTTAGCAAGTGAGATCTATCTGACTGTAAATGCATATATATGAATATACATTGAATACGTGGAATACATATATATTTCCATGACAGTCCCCCTTAGATACCACTTGCCCTAAAAACCTGCTCCTGTCCCAAAACGCTGCAACTCTTTTGTGCTGCCGATGGGCTGGCACATGTCTAACACATGCACCCCTCATCGATGCAGGCTTTTCGCAAATGGGCGGTCAGGAGATCTGTCCCTAGCAGGGGTTCATGTGTTTGCAATCATAGTCTCTTTATTCAACTGCATGTTCAGAAAAACGAGTGTATTCTTCATCAGGTGGGTCATCTGTCTGGTCAATCAGAGCATCCACGACATCATTCATGGCTTAGGTGTCTCTTATGGTACGGGAGCTTCCTTGCGATGCGATACGTGGATCCAAGCAGGCTTTCCCTCTAGTTTCACAGAGGTTGGTGTCATCTGGGGCTCTTGGACAGGACCATCAAATCTGGGATCGAGTGTTCTCATTTCCAACTTTTTTTTTTTCACCAACACCCAGTCTCCTGGCTTTCAAGGAGTGCGTACCGGACACTGAGTCTGGATCTGGCAGTGAAGAGAAAAAAAAACTCGAGAATGGACATTAGTTTTTGACCAATTCAATTACATAAGCAAACAAGATATAATTTTGCATATTCTGCTGCTGAGGGAAGAATGCACCTAACTTGGGACTAGACCCAAACAAAATTTTGCATGGTGACAGCTTTTCTGGGTCTCTGGGAGTGTGCCTTACGCTAAACAGTGCAATTGGAAGTGTGTAGGCCTAAATCTGACCCTACTGCTAACCAGATCTCTCGTGTCAGATTTGCTGTGAATGTGGGTCCCTGATCACTCTCTATCACTTCTGGAGCCCCATACCTGCACACTATTTTCCGAAAGTAGCTTCTCTGCAGTAGTCTCTGCTGACTTGGAAGGCTTCTGTCCATCTTGAAAACACTTCTTTGACCACAACGGCGTATTCTAATCCTCCACCTGGCGATATCTGGATGTGGTCTACCTGGATCCTCTGAAGCTGGTAGAGTGGTCTTGCCAGATGAGGTGAGGGGTACTTTCTTCCACACGTCCAGGCTTGCATTTGCAGAAGGTCAGACAGCTGCTGGTGAATTTGGCTGTTAGGGTGGATATCCCTGAAACGAACCAGTAAGCACCAATCAGATCATTCATCTGTGTCTTTGATATGTGGGTGGGTCCATGTGCCCATTGGACCACCATAGGGTGCATACTTTGTAGTAGGCAGGGTTTGGAGTCCATTGTAGATAGCCTTCCTTCTTCACGTGTTGCTTTTTTCGCATTCAGCTCTTCTTCTCCTTTTGGAGCTTGGTCTTGCAACTTCTTGAACAGGTCCCAGGACGTCTTTTTGTCAGGTTTCTTGTCTTCAGTCGTCATGTAGTAGCCGTCCGGCTCTACGACCTCTCCCACTTCTCCATGTTGTCTTCCTTTGGCCGCTTCTTCGACTGCCATGTCCGCCATGTTATTGCCTCATGCCTCTTCTGTTCTCAGTTTTCCATGCACTTTGATTTTTCAAATTGCCACCATTTTGGAAATTGGAGTACACCCAGCAGGTCCCTGAAGGCTCCATGATGCTTCACAGTTGTCCCGCCTGCTGTGATGAAGTCCCTTGCAGCCCAGATGGGCCCAAAGTCGTGTGCTATGCAATGCGAGCACCTGATGTTTGCAGTCTTGCCTTCTCCCATCTGGCAGGCCTTCATCAGCGCTATCAGTTCTGCTTACTGGGCTGACAGGCTAGGTGACAGACTTCTGGACCACAGGATTTCTTGATTGCTGGTCACTGCACTTCCTGTGTGGAAACTTCTTCATCATCTGCAAATCTGGAGCCATCCAAGTAGAGGATAAATTCTGTAAATTTTTGTTCTGAAAAGTCCATATTGTATCCCCCCTTGGGAGTGGGAGTAGAGTGACCGGGATGAGGACTGTAGGTCTGGAGACGGTGACATTGTGAGACAAAGGCGATAGAGGCGCCACAAAGATGCCTGGCGGTGGGGAGATTATTGTTGGTTGAGCTTGACTGAGGATTGCCAAGATGTCGTGCGGAGTGAGAGTTTCCAGTGGCCGTCCAAAAGTGATGTCAGCAGTCTTGTCCAGGAAGGTGTGTGCTGCAGATACTGCCATCAGGCAGGAGGGTGCTCCTCTTGCAACTGGATCCGAGCGGGCTGAGAGGCAGCCTAAAAGTCTCTGTTTTCCCCCGTGAATCCGTGTCAGGACTCCAGTAGCATGACCTTCTTTCTTTCATCAGGTAGACGGAAAGGCTTCTCGTAGTCAGGTAGGCCTGGTATTGGCGCTGAGACTGTGGAGTTCTTCCAATTTCCTGAATGAGTTGAAGGCTGCGTCCGATAGAAGGAGCGCGGTTGCATTGATGCAAGCGCACAGAGGCTGCATTAGGACTGAGGCATCAGGGATCCAGGTTCTGCAAATACGACACTAGACCAAGGAAGGCCTGCAGCATTTTTGGAGTTGTTGAGTGAGCCATCTTCTCCACAGTGGTCTTCCAGTCATTTGACAGGTGTTTAGTCTTGTGGGCAATACAGTGTCCCAGGGATGTAACTTGCTTCTGACACCGCTGGACTTTGTTCTTCCAGACCTTGCGTTGCTGTTCCTCAAGGAACAGGGAATGGCTGTGCAGGTATCGATTTCAACCACGCAAAAGAGAAGGTCATCCACGTTTTTAGAAGAGTGACTCCTTGTAACGAATGGAACGGAGGCGAGGTGGTGAAGTTCAATTCTTTTTATTTTTAAATGTGAACCCTGACCACGGGCCGGGGTCCGAAAGGGGGCGAACTATGAGCCCCGGGGACCCTAGTAAGGCCCCTCGAACAGGGCCAGAAGGAATACCCGGAGGACACAGGGGCTACCTCCCGTTAGACCCCAACACATGGCAGCTGCCCAGAGGGCCAAAAGTTAAAAGTGTTTACAGATCCGTGGAGGGTTCTCGACAGAGAAGGGAAGTCCGGTCCAGAATAGATGGTTCGCTGGCTTTTAGTGCCCTTGTCACGGCCACGGGGCGGGTGGGTGATGGCGGAAGGGATGACTCGGGCCCTAATAGCTGAAATTGTCCCGGGGGAGCCAATACGGGTTAGAGT